>SNQJ01S0037001.1:4729-20779 GCA_010110895.2 Picea sitchensis
CAATTCCATTAATCCAAAATAACTCCTTTCTAATTTTAAACAAAAAATGTTGGTTTCCTTTTTTGTTATTTTGAAAAACCAAAAAATTGGTTTCCTTTGCTTTTATTTTGAATGACAAAAACAAGTTAAATTCATAGAATATTTAAACTACAACTTGCCTAGTGTTTTGAGAAGAGAAAGCACATGCATACAAAATATATATGAATAACCTCATAATGAAAAGCTTTGCACCAGATTTAGATTGTTTTCACCTCAATGGCATGGAGTTTCAATGTCCATATAGAACCCACCAACCATTTGACATTCATTTTCTTATTGTCAACAAAATAAGTAGGGATAATGTTTTTATTGTGTTTAATTCATTGTAGATCTATCTTAACTTTGGGTCTATTAAATATTGAGAGAGATCCAAAAAAAAATGAGATGTAAATCTTTTTGTATTTAAAAGATCCCAAGTTAAGATGGATTTACCATTGGTGTGAACATGTGTGTGTGTGTGGAATCACTCAACTTAGTGTCTATTCATATAAAAAAGTGATGGAAGGTGCCAAATAGATTCACCCAACAAATGATTTGATTTGAATTGATTTGGCGTACATTGCATTCTTTTCAATACCATGTTGTAGAACACACCTTGCTTCTCTTGGTGCAATTATGGCAATTAACAAAAACACAATCACATCACTTTTTTTATATTGAAAAGATATGTATAAATGGTGAACCCAATAAATTGATTTTTTTTAAAGCATGCTACCATTGTTTTCATCTCTAATTTGCTTCTAGTATAATCTCAAATTAGAGGCTCTACCAACCATGTGATATTCATTATTTTTTATTATCAACAAAATTAACATATCTAAGGTTTGTATAAACTTTAGGTTATGAACTTACTAAGAGAAAGACAATAAGAAAAGTCTGATCACACCACTTTCTTCAAATTTAAAAGATATGTATGTATACACCCATTATTAAGTTGGTTATGTCTAAAATTTGTGTTTCTTGAATTGTTTGATCCGGATTATTTTTCGGCACGAAATGAGAGCGGAGATATAATAAAGAAATGAACAGATATATCGCAGATATCCAATAATATAACATAAATGTATCATAGATGCAACCATAAACACAGAGATACAGTAATACATGATTTCTATTAATGAAAGAAATATACAGAGACTGTAAAAATACAGAGTGAAAGACTCGCTAGAATGGTGGCAACTTATCTCTAAGAAGAGATGTGATGGATACTCGCATTCACAAGAAGATGATTATTACAATGAGGCTCCAAAGACATTTTTAACATAAGTAATATAACAAACCTAACCCCAGAAGATGAAAAGCCAAAAGGTTTGCGGGCCCCGATGGGGGTAGTTGATATGTCAACTTCTCGGGGGTGTAACTTTTGCATATGATCTCCGTTTGGGGTGCTCGATACGTCACTGGAAAGATCTATCCAAGGACTACAACTGTTCACAACGAATATCAAGTCTAGAATGGACTCATATTTTCCAAATGCTTGATGCCCAAAAAATGTCGTTTAGGGTCTCAAAACTGCTCCGGAAGTTCAGGACCTGAAAAAGTTGCCAAAAATAGTAAATTACCAAAACTGCCAGAAAATTGTTTTGAGCCAGTTGGAAAAGGTGGGTGGCCACCGATATCCACCTGGATCAATCCTCCCTCCTTAGGAAGCAATGGTCTCCATTGCATTGAGTGCCCGGGGGAGGGGGAAAAACATTTGCTGAATCTGCATCTTGATGAGTTGCTGGCCTTGTTGGAGAAGTTCCATTGCTTAGTTTATTGAAGGTTGTCACGAACATCTGGCTGGAAGGGTTGGACCTTTTTAACCATTCTTGCTACATGAGATGCTTGTGTGCAGAAGGAATCTTTACACTTTGTTGCAATATTTTCGACTTGCTTCTATTGGATAGAAGGTGCTTGGGCCGAGGTTGTAGTGGTTGCAGTATCCTTTTGTTCACCTTTTGAACAGATTGTGAAGAAGATGAATTTTGTAGTATGAGATACTACCTTGTGGCACTGTTTAGGTGGAACAATAGTCAGAACTACCTCTGGTATTCTGTAGAGATGACCCCCCAGAGAAACAATGAAACTGTAGGGTCAAGGCTCATAAACAACATGGCGCTTCCACATATATGGTTGGCCCAAGAGAACATCATAGACATCTAGTGGGGTAACATCACATAATACCTCATCCTTGAAGCTCACACAAAGATCTCGTCCCTGGCGAAGCCACCCGACGTTGTATGACTACGGGTGTGGTGTTGTCGACAATACCAATTGTTTTATGACCTCTGCTGAGATGAGGTTCTTATGTCTTCTTCTATCAACAATAAAATGTAGCGAGGTCCCCTTCACCGACATCTGTGAATGAAAAAGGCGCTCCCCCTCTTTAGTATCTATTGGTTCTTTTGGTTGAATTGTTGCGGTCACGACAATAGCAATGGGGTCTGCATCGATGATTTGTCTTTTACCAGTATTTTTAGAATCAAATTCTAAATCAGGGTTCGAATCCTTGTCTTTGATCTTGGCCACCAATCATTGTTTTGAGCGACATTCCCTGGTGTTGTGCCAGGGGATTTTGTGGAAATCGCACCATTTTTCAGTGTCCTTCTTTGTCTTCCCACGACCCTTCTTTTCCTGTGGCTTGGATTGGTTTTTGGGGGATTGTTTGTTAAGGTCGTCTTTATATACTTTGTTTGTTGCAGATTTGCAAACCCAAACTCCTGTTTGTTCTAGTGCTTAAATTTATACTCGATTTTAACAACATATCGATAAGCAACATCGAGTGATGAGATGTCCAAAAAATCATTTTCAGTTTGGATATATCTGTGTAGAGGCCCACGGTATTTTAGAACCAAATTTCGTTCAGAGTCTTTGATACCTAGCTTGGTTCACAAGGTGTGGAAGATATTGGTGAACTATAGAACTGCTTGGACCCTCTCTTTTCGTAGTGTGGTCCATCTCATGTACTGGTCCTCATAGTTTCCAGTAGGGTAATATTGTTCCTTTACCGCATCCACAAAAAAAATCCTAAGTGGGCTCGGCCCCATATATTCCAAAATACTCTATGGAACTTTGTTCCTAGTAAGTTTCCCACCAATGTTTGACATGGGGGAGAGCTTTAAGGAGTGCGGAGGTGATCTTTTCCTTGTCATAAAAATTATGAACAGAGAAATAACCGTCTAACAAATTTAACCATTTGTCTAGGGCATCCGCATCTATCTAACCTTCAAATACAGGAATATCAAAATTAACCTATCCCCTAAAAGGAGAGGTGCTTCCAAAGTGGTTGTTTGATGAAGATGCACTTTTTTCTATTGGCAGGCGTTGAAGGATGTGGGAAAAATTCTCCATCATTTCGTCCCTCTATTACGTGAGAGTTTGCTCAAGCAGTAGATTGATAGGATCATATGCTTCGTCGTTTTTCTTTTCTTCTGCCATGGAGGGTTTCTTGGGTGTGTGAGAGATATTGTATTTAAGAGAGACAAGCTCGAGACCCAAATTTCTATACTCGGACCTCGTCGAGGACATGCACTGAAAAAACGATCAAGACCAGCCTGCTCTGATACCACTGGTCCAGATTATTTTTCGGCACGAAATGAGAGCAGAGATATAATAAATAAATGCACAGATATATCGCGGATATCCAATAATATAACCAAAATGTATCAGAGATGAAACCATAAACACAGATATACAGTAATACATGATTCTATTAATGAAAGAAATGTACAGAGACTGTAAAAATACAGAGTGAGAGACTCGCTAGAATGGTGGCATCTTATCTATGAGAAGAGATGTGACAGCTACTCTCATTCGCAAGAAGATGATTATTACAATGAGGCTCCAAATTCCTTTTTAACATAAGTAAAATCCAAAACCCTAATCCCGGAAGATGAAAATCCAAAAGGTTTGCAGGCCCCAATGGGGGTAGTTGATACGTCAACTTCCCGGTGGCGTAACTTTTGCATATGATATTTGTTTGGGGTGCTTGATACATTGTTGGAAAGATATATCCAAGGAATACAATTTCTGACAACGAATATCAAGTTTGAAACAAACTCTTATTCGTCAGATGTTTGATGCACAAAAAACGTCGTTTAGGGCCTCAAAACAGCTCCGAAAGTTGAGGACCCGAAAAACTACCAAAAATAGTAAATTACCAAAATTGCCAGAAAATTGTTTTGAGCCAGTTGGAAAAGGTGGGTGGCCACCGATATCCACCTGGATCATTGTTTCTATGAAATAAATACCTCTCTATAAAAAAATTAATCCCATATTGGTGAAGAGATGTGGCTTACAATAACATATAAGCTCCAATATACCATGGTCCATATGACAATGGGGGAAACCACAAGGGAGTGGTACCTCTTACTAACATAATGGTTGATTGATTGTGGTGTGAATATTATTTTTGCTCAACCTCCCCTCCTCCCTATGTGCAAGAAGTAGTACTCTATAGTAATACACCTAATCCTAATATTTCCCCTCCCCTTTACTCTATAGTAATACACCTAATCCTATTATTTCCCCTCCCCTTTACCATGTATCCAATTCGTGTATTACTAATAGTTACAGATCCCTAATTAAAATAAATACAATTCCACTTCTTACTAATATGTACAAAACCCTAATTAAAAGATAGAAATGGTATTATATAAACATAAAGTAAGAGAAACTTTTACAACTCTCTAAGCTAAATCCTAAGAATTTTTGGTGGAAAATTCTAACTCATAAAACTAAAGAAAAAAATAAGATCCCTTTCAGGGATCTTATGAATTTGCTAAGCCTAAGGACAACATTAAAACCCTTTATGTAGATGAATAATATTTTCCTTTAGAAGACATATAATTTGGGGTTAAGCAGTTTGCAAAAGGGAAAACTAAGGACATTAAAGGATACCATGTAGAATTCCTAAAAATTGGAGGGTCAATCCTCACTCCTCACATTCATAAGATTTTCAATTTAACAGCTAAGAAGGGTTTCCCCAAACCCTAGACTCAAAGCCTCAATGTTCCTATTTTTAAAAGCATGGATAAAAATAATCCCTTTAATTATAAGACCATTATTATTACCCTATTTTAGCCAAGTTATATGGAATTATTTTGGAAAGGAATCTATCAATGTATGGCTAGAAAGACACATAAAAATAATTAAAGGACAAACCATATTTAGGATATATCATTCATTTATGGACCACCTTGTTATGCTTAGGATCATTGCAGAGGAGTGTCAAAATAATAAAACCAATCTTTTGTGTTGTTTCATTGAATTTAGAAAAGCATTTGACATCGTGCCTAGAACTAACCTTTGTAATAGATTGGAAGATCTAAAATTTCCTTTCGAGTTAAGATTTGCTATGATAAGGATGCAAAGGAACATTATTGCCAAGTTTCAGAACATTGATGGTTGGTCAAAAGAAATTAGTTGTGATATAGGAGCTAAGCAAGGTTGTCCCATATCCCCTACCTTTTTTGGAAAAATGTCGAGAATTTAGAGGGTTGTTGGGAGAAGTAAGATTTGTTTGCACATATATAGTTGGAATAGTCATCATCCTTCTTATTTTTGTTGATGATATTGTTCTTATTGTGAGGATTCCCTATGATCTCCACAAGCAACTAAAAATTCTCAAGGATTTTTCTTTAGTATGGGTATGACTGTTAAAATTGAGAAAAAAGGCTATGATAATCAAATCCAAAATGATCATTTACGTTAATTTCATGTTTGACACAACAAATTAGAGGAATCAACTTCATATAAATGATTTTAGAATTGATCGACATAACAAGCTCAACTAGAATTATAGCATTGAGAAAAGGTTAAATTGAGGGTGAAAAACTTAATATGAACTTGAGAACAATAGTAAATCAATGTAACTTTGGATTTGGGATAAAAATAAAATCCTCTTTGAGACTCTTGTCACTCCTTCTATCTTATATAGTTGTGAGGTTTGGGGTTGCAACATCTCTAAAGAATCATGGAGAAAGATACAACAAATTCAAAAGTGTTTTATAATTTATAATTTTAAAATTAAGGTAATACACCCTATCCTATCCTCCTCATAGAAGAAAGTGTTTCCCCCATTGAGAGCATGGCTATGAATAGGTGCTTAATGTACAAGAAAATTATAAACAACATGGAATACAAGAGGCTTCCCAAGGTTTCTTCAAACTCTAGTGAAAACCACCTATGGCTTAAGTGGGGTTGACATAAATATTCCAAGTCTTGGCTCACTCTTGGCTAAACAATTGGGGTATTGATGAATAAATTACTTTGTAGAATAATAGTAATATTAAAAATATTATTACATCTAAATTTAAGGAGAAATTGCGGTGCAATAAATAATTAGAGGATAAGAGTAAATTAAGATACTACAAGGAGGTGATCAACCCTAATATACAAGATAAACAATATCTCTTTGTTTTAACTAGTGTAGTGATCTGGATTATTTTTGGCACGAAAAGAGGGCGGAGATATATTAAAGAAATGTATTGAGATATCTGGGATATCCAATATTATAACACAAATGTATCAGACATGCAAGCATAAACAAATATGTACAGTAATACACAATTTTCTATTAATGAGTGAAAATGTACAAAGACTATAAAATACAGAGTGCAGAAAGACTCACTAGAATGGTGGCATCTTATCTCTGAGAAGAGATGTGATGGCTACTTGGATCCTTGAGAAGATGATTTTACAGTGAGGCTCCAAAGGCCTTTTTATCATAAATAAAATCCAAAACCCTAACCCTGGAAGATGAAAAGCCAACAGTTTTGTGGACCCCCTTTTGGGTAGTTTGGTGTATCAACTTCCTGGGGGCGTAACTTAGGCATACGATCTCCATTTGGGGTGCACGATATCTCGTTGGAAAGGTATCACCGAGGAGATTAATTTTGAGGTCTCAATCAGAGCCTTCAGTTATCATTGATAAGATCAATCCCGAAAAACCTTCATTTAGGCCCTCAAAATGGTCCCAGAAGTTAAAAAATGCTAAAAATAGTAAATTGTCAAAATTGCCAGAAAACTGTTTTGAGCAAGTTGGAAAAGGTGGGTGGACACCAATATCCACCTGGATCAATCCTCCCTCCTTAGGAATAAATGGTATAAATTCCATTGAGTGCCCGGGGGGGAGGGAAAATAGTTTGTTGAATCTGCATCTTGATGAGTTGCTTGCCTTGTTGGAGAAGTTGCATTGCTTAGCTTTTTGAAGGTTTTCACGAACCTGTGGCTGGAACGGTTGGACATTTTTAACTAGTCTGGATACATGAGTTGTCTATGTGCAGAAGGAATGTTTTCTCTTTGCTACAGTCTTTTCGACCTGCTTCTATTGGATAAAAGGTGCTTGGTCCAAGGCTATAGTGGTTGCATTATCCTTATGTTCATCTTTTGAACAAATTGTGAAGAAGATAATTTTTTTAGTGGTTGTGGCATTGTTTAGGTGGGGCAATAGTCAGGACCACCTCCGGTATCCTATAGAGATGACCCCCCAAAGTAATAATGACACTACGGGGTCGAGACTCATAGATAGCATGGCGCTTCCACATATATGGTTGGCCCAAGAGAACATTACAGACATCTAGCAGGGAAACATCACATAATACCTCATCCTTGAAGGGTTGGATGTTGTATGACAATCGACACTATTGGCTGACACAGAGATCTCATCCCTGGTGAAGCCACCCGATGTTGTATGGTTGTGGGTGTGGTGTTGTCGACAATCCCAATTGTTTGATGACCTCTACTGAGTTGAGGTTCTTATGGCTTCCACTATCAACAATAAAATGCAGCGGGGTCCCCTTCACCCACATCTATGAATGAAAAAGGCTCTCCCCCTCTTCAGGATATGTTAGTTCTTCTCGTTGAATTGATGTGGTTGCGACAATAGCAGTGGGGTCTACGTCAATGATCTGTCTCCTGTCAGTAATTTCTGTGGTTGGCATAAATAGCATAGGGTCTACGCCAATGATCCTCCGCCGTTAATTTCAATCGATTCTAAATCATGGTTTGGATCCTTGTCTTTGATTTTCAACACCAATGATTGTTTTAAGCAACATCTACCTAAGTGTTGTGCTAGGGATTTTATGGAAATCACAACACTTTTCTAAGTGGTCCTTCTTTGTCTTCCCATGACTCTTTTTTTCCTGTGGCTTGCATTGGTTTTGGGATAATGTGTTAGAAAAACAGGACCACTGAGAAATAAAATGAAACAAATGTGGAAACAAACAATAAGATACACAATACAAGAGAGACACAGATTTATGTGGTTCACCCAAAGGTGGGATAATGCCCACTGAGAATTGTCGTCCTTCCTTTGCCATATCCAACAAATGAAGGGATACAAACTCACAAAGAAACTCATTGTAACTTCCTCTTTTCTCATGCCTCTCTTAGAATACAATACTTTCCTATAATGGCAGTCATAATACATTTCCCTCATACAACAGGGTTGCCTTCTAGGGAAAAAACCCTAACATACTTCTATCGTCAGATTCTAATCTTATAATGAACGGTCTAGATTTACAAATGAAATTACAATATAGATTGACAAGGAAATTTTTCCCTTCGGGGGCATCTCCCTCAACGAATCATCCCCTTACCTGGGACGTCACGACCTCCAACAATTGGGGCCCCTTGCCCTTAAAACCCCAAGCAACCGGGGATAGGCCCTCTCGAATCTCTAGGAGGGGTTACCTCCGTGACCTCCCACGGGAGGAGTGTACATTATTACTGGGTGTAAAGTATTCATGGGTTATGTAACACGGCTGAAATCAAGGACCTCTCAATCAAGAACATAATCAAGTCTACAACCAACAATCTCCCACTTGGAGATCGATCACAAAAACTCCACCAATACAGTGATGACTCTAAACTTGACCTGAAATGTTCTATCTTCATCTTCATTCTGAAGACCAACAGAAACTGAGCAAGAACTCAATTCTCCCTGGTTACTCCCTTTTAACATGTCCTGTGATTCTCGCTACAGGTATCTTTTTCCAACTTCAAATGTCCATCTTCCAAGCGGGATCATAGAATTCAGTACCCTTCAACCGATATGCTTAGTATTCGAATGGAAGGCTGATTTCTTTGCAAGATGAATTGCACTCTCACCGTCACAGTACAACCCCGCTATTCTCCCGCTTTTTTCCTAATTCCTCCATAAACCTTTTGTAACCAAATCATCTCTTTACTAGCCTCGTAGCAACAACATACTCTGCCTTCCATGTTGAAAAGTGTAACAACCTTTGGTAGCTTCAAAAAATCCAATCCCATGTTTGTTCTACCTATAGTAAAAAACATACCTCGTGGTGCTCCTCCCACTATCTTTATCACCTCGCCATATCTCAATCAACATATCCCAATAGAAAAGTGTCTCGAATCATGGGAATTTAGAACATACTGCGTAAAGTCTCATGGTATAAACACGGCGAAAAGAAAGGACCTTTGAATCATGAATATAATCAGGGTTCCACAACCAACACTATCTGTTAAGGTCGCCTTTACCATACTTTTGGTTGTTAATTTTCATATCTCAATCCTCGCTTGTTCCGTAAGCTTACAATATTATTCTCACTCTTAACAACATATCGAGCTAAGAAACACCAGTGATGAGATGTCCAAAATCCATTTCAGTCTAGATGAATCTGTGGATCCCATGGTGTTTCAAAACCAAATGTCGCTCGAGTCTTTGATACCCATCTTGGTGTGCAAGGTATGGAAGGTATTGGTGAACTCTAGAACCTCTTGGCTCCTCTTGTAGTGTGGTCGATCTCATATACTAGTCCTCATAGTTTCCAAATTGGTAATATTGTTCCTTTACTGCCCTCAAGAAAAATCCCAAGGATCAACTCCCATATATTTTAGACTCTTCTATGAAACTTTGAGCTTGGGTAAGTTTCCCACCAATGTTTGACATGGGGGAGATATTTAAGGAGTGCGAAGGTGATCTTTACCCTATCGGAAAATTGGTGAATAGAGAAATAACCTTCTAACAGATTTAACCATTTGTCTAGGGCATCCTCATCTATCTGACCTTCAAATACGGGAATATAAAAATTAACCTGTACCTTGACAGGAGAGGTGCTTCCAAAGTGGTTGTTTGATGAAGATGCATCTGTTGCTTTCGACAGGTGTTGAAGGATGTGGGAAAAATTCTCCATCATTTTGTCCCTTTGTCGCGTGAGAGCTTGCTCAAGCAACATATTGATAGAATCGTCTGCTCTGTTGTTTTTATTTTCTTCTTCCATGGAGGGTTTCTTGGGTGTTTGAGAGTGATTGTATTCAAGAGAGACAAGCCCGAGACCCAACTTTCTATACTCAGACCTTATCGGGGACATGCACTGAAAAAAAAATAAAAAACCAAGAGCAGCCTGCTCTGGTACCACTGATCTGGATTATTTTCGACACAAAATGAGGGAAAATATATAATAAAGAAATGTATTGAGATATATAGGATATACAATATTATAATAGAAATGTATCAGAGATGCAACCATAAACACAAATATGCGGTAATACACAATTTTATTAATGAGCGAAAATTTACAAAGACTGTAAAATACATAGTGTAGAAAGACTCGCTAGAATGGTGGCAGCTTATCTCTGAGAAGAGATGTGACGACTACTCGCATCCGTGAGAAGATGATTTTACAATGATGCTCCAAAGGCCTTTTTATCATAAATAAAATTCAAAACCCTAACCCTGGAAGATGAAAATCCAACAGTTTTGTGGACCCCGTTTTGGGTAGTTTGGTGTATCAACTTCCCAGGGGCGTAACTTTGTCATACGATCTCCATTTGGGGTGCATGATAGCTCGTTGGAAAGGTATCGTTGAGGAGATTCATTTTGGGGGATCAATAAGATACTTCGGATATAAATGATAATATTGATCCTGGAAATCCTTCATTTAGGCCTTCAAAATGGCCCCGAAAGTTAAAAGCTGCTAAAAATAGTAAATTGCCAAAATTGCTAGAAAGTTGTTTTGAGCAAGTTGGAAAAGGTGGGTGGCCACCAATATCCACTTGGATCATGTAAAGAATAAAATATACATTGATAAAACACAAATAAACTCTCATGAGCTTCATAGTGAAATAGAGCATTGAACAATTCCTAAATTGTTGCGGGTCAAAAGAATTTGTCAACTTTGCGACAGTAAGAGGGTTGAAGATGAAAATTACTTTATCTTAGAATGTATTGTGTATAGCCACAATAGATCTCAATTTCTAAATAATTTTTACAATACCGACCTTCCTAACCTTTTAACTCATTAAACTATGGATTTAGAAATGCAACTCTTAAATCTTTTGAAGCACACAAGCAAATTTCTAATGGAAGCCAAGTAATTCCTTTTTTTTAAAGGTTCCATGGACCAATGTTGGTCTTAGTGGTTGTTAATAACCATCATCACCATCATCATCATAAAAAAAATACAATGCAACTGTTGACATGAAATATGATGCAATTTTGTTTTTCTCATGATTTGAGCTGCATTTTGTGTTGAGTTTTAACTTGCATTTATGTTCCATTTTGAGTCAAGTCTTGAATTTCATTAAGTTTTATGTCACATTTTCATCAAGATTTAAATCACAATTTAGATGGATAATTCAAGCATGCTTTAAATCAATTTTTTCTGAATAAAATGTTTTAAATTCTACTAATTTTTACAATAAGGCTATATGCATTTTATGCAAAAAAATAGGTTGTTCAGGCAACCACCTATGGGATAGAGTTGATATGCACTCCTATCATCAAATAAAAAATGAAGCCATGCAAGGCCAAAAATTGACTATGACACTAAGGAAAAATAAGATAACATAACAAAGATTATAAATCAAAATACCAATTGGTCATAGTAGAGTGGTATAGCGACCAAGATAGTGCCTATAAAAAAAAAATATGGAACTTTGTCCTTAGGGGTCAACCTCCATTTGCATGTTACATGATTTAGAGAAGCCAAAATAGGATTCCATCCATAATTTCATAACTTTGACTTGTCAAGTCACTCTTTCTTAGAGATGGCTAGTGGAATAGTAAAAAAATTATCACTGTATGACATTTCAAGACTAGATCCAATTCCACTCTTGGTTCTCATCAATAACTTGACAAACATTATACGAAGGGAAATGACTAACAAATTATTTTTTTTTAGGATATTTAGACACTTAGTTAGTTAAGATCAACTTGGTCTAATGTGTCTTTAGGTAAAAGTGTATTTCTTTAGTAGGCAATACTATGCATTTGTAGTTATGTAATCTATGGTCACAATATGTTCTAGACATAGAGTGATCCATTGAATCATATTCTCCTCGATACCAATGACTATTGATATGTGGCTTAACACTTGAGTGGTCCACAAGATTTATTTAAAGAAAATTGAGGGTCATTTGTTGAACATCGATTGTGAGAAACTCTCTTGTACACAATTTTCTTTTGCATTAATATATTGCCTCAAGTGGTCATGTTGGTTGGGGCAATGGAATGTTTTCCTCTTCAGGGGTTTTAACCATGTAATGCATGTGTGTACTAATATTTGATTTGGTTGTGTGAACAATTCTTAAGGTGTTCATCCTATGTGGAGATAACCTATTTTGTCAAAAATGGTATCAGAGCTTGTTTGAAGGATCACTTCCATTGTTGATCGAGCTCCTGAACCTATGCCATCTCATGCAACAAAATATTTCCAAGTTCTATTATTTATTTTCATTTCTAGGCTAAGGAGATTGTTCCATAGTGTCTAGAGCACTACTTTTAGTTGGAAACGCTTTTCATTTCATGCAAAAAGGTTTTCTTTTGCCCAAGATATGACATTTTTTGTCATATTTGGATGTATAAAGTTTGATTATTCCCTTTATTCCTTTTTACAGAGTTAATATTTTGTTTTTTCTATTTATTGTTCCAGTTTTCTTCTCTTTCTAGTCTACTTATGTATTTTGTTACTCACGCTATGCGATCTTGACAAATCATAAACAAAGTGGCCGCATTGAAATTTTTTGCAGGCAAAAACAATGGTTAATGGGGTAAGAAATCACTTCGAGACATAGAGTAAAAAAAGAAAAGAAAGAAAATCCCCCTTTCTCCTTCATAATTTGGTTGAAAATTGTTTTATTTAATGAGAGGTCTCAAGTTCAATTCTCTTTTTTTTTAAGTTATTTTTTGAAAAAGTTCATGCAACCTTGAGTTATCTCAACTTTATTGTAAAGTCTATTTCACTTAAATTATGAAAGTGAATCACTATAACGTAACTTTAGTATTTTTTTTTAATACTCCAATGGTGACAAAGGACCAAAATCATAAAATAAGAAAAGCGACAAAAATTACATTTTGTGTGGGTGAGATGGTCATCTAGAGTCTAAATGTTTTAAAAATATGGAGGCCTTAGAATCAACAATGAAGAAGCACAACATCAATCTTGATTATTCTTATTATAAATCGTATTCTCATGGATATGCATTTTTTTCTTTTGTTTTTCCTTCAATGCAACATATACTTCTTCATCTGATGAATGAATTCTTGATTACAAAACATCTTATCATATGGATAATGATAAAGCCATTTTTTCCACACTTAATGAATGTAACACCAAATAAATATTTGTTGGTGATGATAGATCTCTTTGTGTTGTAGGTTCTAAAATAGTTCAATTAGATGACAATAATTTCAATGATTTATTATGTGTTCCAAGTCTCTCCTACAACCTTTTATTAGTATATCAAATCACACATTTAGGTGAAGGTAAAACAATAGAGTTTTCACCTCACCAAGTTGTAATTAAGGATTTAAAAGATCCTAAGCATGTCCTAGTAACTGGAGTTGTTGATGATATTACTAGGTTGTACAAATTCAACAACTTTGGGTTATCATATTTTCCATCAAATTTTATTGCTCATAGCAGTGACTTGAGAAACATTTGGCATGAGTAGTTTGGTCATCTAAACTATGCTCATTACAACAACTATGTAATCAAAATATGGTGACTAGTCTTCCTCTTGTTTCTTGCAAAGATGATGTGTGTTCTAATTGTGTTCTTATAAAAAATCATCGAGATAGTTTTGAAAAACATGCCTCTTTCCATGCCTCGGTCCCCTTGCCTCTTGTTCATAGTGATTTGTGTGGTCCATGTTCTTCTCCTTCTTTCTATGGGTACAATTAATTCTTAACTTTAATTGATGACTTCTCCATACACACTTACGTTTATTTCTTAAAACTTAAGAGTGAAGTCTCTGACCTATTTTTGGCCTACAAGGCCCTTGTCGAAAAACAATCTAGACTCAACTTCAAAGGTTGAGAAAAGATAATGGTTAATATGTTAACAACAAATAACCAACATGTGTTACAAAGGTTTACAATAATGTGAAACTTTGGTTTCTAGAAAACCCTGTGAAACTGTCTGTATTTCCTACGTGTAGTCTTCCCCACCATAGTTTTACCCACTGAACGATAGATCTCTATTCTTTAAAGATGCTGACTATACACATTTCTAGCCTGAAAAAAATTTCCTATAGTTTTTGCAAAGGAAAGTGTTCTGATACAACTTGTTAGATACCAAATCTATTGTAATAATAATAATAATAATAATCTCATTTTAAGGTCACAGCCAAGCGAGACACCAAATTGGTGTATGAGAACCCCTTGTTTGTGGGACAAGGGACCCCCTCCACCCAACGATTTGAAATGTAAAGTCTACGAAGGTATACATACCCTACCCCCCTCTGGATTTGAATTTGTGACCTCTTAGGAGGAAACATATGTTCTTATCTATTAGGGCCACTCAAGCTGTAATACGCAGAAAATAGAAATACTGAAGCAAATACCAACGAAACAACAAAATGTAAAGAACAAAAACACCAAAGATGATACCTTTATTGATAGAAAGAAATGTTCACTTGCCTCTTCGAGGGGGAAACCTCCAGTAGAGCAACGCTCTTTCACAATAATTCTCAAGACAAAGCTTTCTCATGCCTTCTACTCCAATTTATACTAAATCTATCTTCAAAAGAACAATCTAGAGGAAGATACTTCTAGAAGCGAGAGATTTTATTAAGTCTTCTTAAATTAGACTCGTTCACATTATTAACTAGGCCTTATTTATTAATATCAACCTTTATTACATGGAAAAAATATTATTCTACCTATGTGAGGGGTTAGGGAGGTTGGGTTCCTAACAAAAACAAAAGTGGAATTGGAAAACCACAAGATGATGCTAATAATGAAGATGGAAGCCCTACATTTGGTAGAGAAATCAATAGCCTTTAACCATATTCATTAGTCACGTCTCTAAAAATGCACCATCAATGACCAACTCTCCAACCATGACTCTATTGGTGCAATTCTTTACCCATTGAACCCAATAAAATGCGGAGACAAAATTCCCAAAGGAAGCTTTCATATTTCCTCTAACAATTTTTTTTTCTTGTGTTAGCTTTTCATTCGATCTACCTCCCATTTTTTGTACATATAGAAATTTAATTTTGTTTTGTTGGTATTCAGATCAAACACAATGAGAGAATGTTGGAGTTATTGTCATCCTCTGAGTTTTATGTCTTGAAATGAAATCACTTGTACACATTTTGTAGTGTCCCCAAGGCCGAGCCCCGTTGTAAACAGTGTTTTGAAAGAAATTGTAATTATGTTTTATAGGCTGGTGAGCCAAGTTCTTATAAGCGGGAGACTTATGTGCTGTTAGGCCAGAGAGCCTAAGTGTTGAAGGCCAGGGGCCTGCTGCTGTATATGTAATCATGCAAAACAATTAATAAATATAAACACCGCCAGGTGCAGACCGACCACGATGAATGAGTGAAGGGGGACTGAGCGTCCACAGAATGGGCAAGGAATTAGGGGCTGGAGGTGGGAAAAAGGGGCTAAGTGTTGTTCCTAGAGGGCTTAAGACTTGGGAATAATATTTTAATATTATTCCAAAAGAGAAGTGCATTATATGTTTTAACCTAAGTCCTTTTTGGAAGGACATGTGATTTCCAAATGGTGGGAGGCACGCACGTTGCCGGAACGCATGCAGTCGCATGGGTGACAAG
>SNQJ01S0037001.1:23021-56752 GCA_010110895.2 Picea sitchensis
TCTGAGCTTAAATGTATTTCATTGCTTAAATGCATGCGATTAATTATGAATGAGAATGTGTTATTCCGCGTAGTAACACCTACACGGTAGCCAAGGTGCGCTACAGATTTTTTGGGTTACCTATCAAGTAGTGTTATAGTAACCCTGGGTAGCTGAGCGAAAGGGGTGTTACAAATTGGTTTCAGAGCGCGAGTAAGCTCTGGGCTGTGAAAAGTGACACTACACATTCTCTCTCTCTCTCTCTCTCTCTCTCTCTCTCTCTCTCTCTCTTTGTTGGATCACGCATCCTCTCTCTCTCTCTCTCTCTCTCTCTCTCTCTCTGTTGGATCACGCATAAAAAACAATTGTGAAGGAAATTAAAATCAAGTTAACCATGAGGTTCTAATGATTAAAGCTGGAATGGGTATACCCAAATTTTCCATCCATATTGAATACTTAAAAGACTAGTATGTTCAACTAAATTAAGCTAATATTTAAATGAAATTGTGACCTAACTAGCATCTAAGGATGAATAATTCATAAGTTTGAAGGGAGATTATGACCTCTCGGTTGAATAATCTTAGGCCACAACACTTGTTTTTTCAACTGGATTTTAACTATAAGAAATTTATTGATATATGATTGAAAATGACATGCATGCTATAAGAAATTTGCCATGTTGCCATGTTGATTTATGGAACTTTGACATTAATTTTTTCACCCATAATTTTTTTCCCACCCTTAATATATCAAAAAATGATGTGAGGGTAAATAATCCCCCAAGTGACTTTGAATACGATGTTATAGTGTTTTTTCCAATCAAGGATTCGACAACTTTCCTGAATTCCTCCCATCAAACAAAGATATATGTCATAATTGAACAAGATACATCTATAAGCAACGATGACATGTATATAGCAAGAATACACCAATGAGGTTGTTGAGGCATGTTATTAAATATGCTTGTATGATTTTCACCATCAAGAAAAGTTGGAAAATCCTTCAAATACCTCAAAACCTAGAAACCCAATAACCTCTATAACGTGATCAAGCTAAACTTTTGCGCTTCTTGTAGTAGGATGCAAGGGAGAGGCACATCCTCGATATGCCTCAAAACTAAGAAACCTGACAACCTCTATAGTGTAATCAAGCTACACTTTTATGACGGTTGCAATAGGAAGCAAGGGAGTAGACATGTAGCATTTTCCAAAAGGATAAACCGTGGAAGTGTAGCAGTTGAACATTGGCAAGCATTAAGGACTTCACAACATATTCATAAATGCCAGGACAAAGTGCATAGAGGCACTGGGTCTACTTCTATTTGATATGTTATTTTTGTTGAGAATAACTCATTATAGTCACAGTATAAACAACTAACTCTGTCATGCAGATAATTCCATAAATAAAAATATTTCATACACCCATAAACATATTTCATCTTTACATGACCTACAATATTCGGTTGAAGAGGATATTGTAATAATGATGATAGGTGTTATTATGTCATAGGGAAGATTTGCATTTCTTTTCTTTTTCTTTTTGTGTGGGGTTTTTCTAATAATAAATAAGATTAGGTACTCAAGTTGAAATGCAATTTCAATTATATGAAGTTGTTTTTATATGATCACAAGGTGCCATCATTGTGAGATGAATACATCATTCTGAGATGAATATAGTTTGTGCTAGACTCAAATTTTATTCATTTCATTATTTTTTTTAGTTAGTTCTATTTTTCTGGCAACCTTATTTTTCACCTACCTTTCACACGTTTGCATTGAGGCATTTCACACGTCTGCATTGAGTACTTACAATTATGACCAAGTGTGCTTGACACATGGTTGGGTGTCATTTTCTTTAATTATGCTACCTTTTTGTACAAATGGATGTAATATTCTTCATCGTTGACATGTTTTTAATACCTAATATTTAATTAGCCAAATTGAAGGATTGTCATTTTTCATATTTTATAGGCATGTTGAAGTAGGGTATCCTTGGATGTTTAATCACAGGAGACCATAAGACTTCACCATTGAACTATGTCAACCAAGATTGTTTTTTTGGAAAAACCCCTTCACCTCTTTTCACCACCAATAAAATAGTTTAATTATTGTTTTTTTAAACCTATAAAATAGTTAAATACTTATAAATTGAAAACTATGGCCATGGAAAAAATAAAATGAATATATAAACTTTAAAAAAATAAAAAATTCTTTTTCATTTTGTTAAACATTCTCTTCCCACTTTTCTAGCTATACTAGTAAAGAGTAGTTGAAACGTTTTATTTTTGGTTGTTTTCAGGTGATTTTTTTGTTTGATTTTGTCGAAATTTGGTGAGGAATGGTTGGATATGAAAATTTGAGTGGCTAAGTTTGTATAATCAAGGTGCCCCCAAAGATTTTTCAGCAAGATGAATCAATTTATACTTTCAAAAATACAACTTAAACAACAAAAAAAATAAGATTTTATTCAAATTTAAATTACCGGATTCCACCCAAAAACATCAAAAGATATAACGTTTAGCCAATAGACATGACTAAGTCTTGGGCCACCAAAGTCTCTTTGGAAAAAAAAAATTATACAACGCGGTGATTTATGATTGGTTTGAATGAAAAAAGTCAATTATGCGGTGATTTATGATTGGTTTGAAAATAAAAAGTCAATTATAACACGCGGTGATTTATGATTGGATATAGTGGGGACTCAAAAGGTGGAAGGCCGGACGGAGGAAGGATGTGGTCGAT
Source organism: Picea sitchensis (assembly GCA_010110895.2). Lineage (NCBI taxonomy): Eukaryota > Viridiplantae > Streptophyta > Pinopsida > Pinales > Pinaceae > Picea > Picea sitchensis. The sequence continues at coordinate 25,742 of SNQJ01S0037001.1, forward strand.
ATTACTTTTTGCACGTTGCATTATAAAGATGTTTATTGACAACTTTGTACATGTACATATTTTCGTCATTGATATGTTTATTACCATAGATTCATTTTAAATGGGGAATTATTTATCAAGTATTAAGAGAATACTTACCAATTGAAATACAACTCCAGGGCTAATTTACATAAGCTTATTGATCAAGCAACCATAAGTGAAATGTATTAAAATGATCCATAAATTATCTAAATTGTGTCCATGTGCTTATGATTAGAATAAACTCAATGCTATGATTAATAAACTCAATGCTAAACTGTAGATACTCTAAAGTTCCTTATATTAAGCTTAAGAAACAATGAGCTGGGTCTCTTTATGTTCCTAATTTTTTTTTTTCATCTTCACAAATTTCAAGGAAATTCTTCATTTATTTTATTTGGAATTTTTATTTTTATTTTCTTTAAAGTGTACATTTTAAACATTTAATATGTAAGTTTAAAGAAGAAGGTTATTTTTTTTAAGTTTTTATTTTTTATTTTTTTTTAATTTGTCATCATTATAATATGATTAAAATCTTTACTGAAATTGTAATTTAGATTATTAAAATTATTATTTTTAAGTATATAAATGGATTCAACACTTTATATCATATCCCTACCTCAATTTAATTTTGTAATATTCAATCTCTACTCAACTTAATTTTGTAATATTCAATGTCTACCTCAACTTAATTTTGTAATGTTAAAAGTTAATATTTGTAGTTCCATTAATCTAAAATACTTCTTTCTAATTTTAAACAAAAAATATTGGTTTCCTTTCTTGTTATTTTGCATAGCAAAAATATTAGTTTCTTTTGCTTTTATTTTGAATGACAAAAAAAATTAAATTCATAAAATATTTAAACTACAACTTGCTTAATGTTTTGAGAAGAGAAAGCACATGCATACAAAATATATATGAATAACTTCATAATGAGGAGGTGCTTCGCTTTAGATTGCTTTCACGTCAATGACATGGAGTTTCAATGTCCATATAGAACCCACCAACCATTTGAAAATCATTTTCTTATTGTCTACAAAATAAGTATGGTTAAGGTTTTAGTCTACGGAAGTATACATACCCTACCCCCTATGGATTTGAGCTTGTGACCTCTTAAGAGGTCACAAACTCAAATCCAGAGGGGGGTAGGGTATGTATACCTCCGTAGACTTTACCAGTAAAATCGTTGGGCGAAGGGGGGTCCCTTGTCCCACAAACAAGGGGGTCTCATACACCAATTTGGTGTGGCTTGGCCATGACCTTAAAAATAGATTATTATTATTATTTTCTTTAATTTAGAGTAGATCTATCTTAATTTTGAGTGTATTAAATATTGTGAGAGATCCAAAAAAAAATTGATATGCAAATATTTTTAAGCAAAGGATTGACTTCGCTAACTAACCCTTATTAGCTCAACCGAAGCATCTATTATAACAGAAGTGGAAGGGACATACCTTGAATACAGATCGAGATTCACTCTGGCACTGACTTAGGAAAGTACTTGCTGAAATGAAAGTACCAAGGAAAGAAGAGCGAAAAGATCTCTATGAAAGAGAAAATAATCGTACCTCATTAGCCAATGAGAGGAAATAGAAAAACTAACAAAGTCAAGGGAGGAGAACTAAATTGAATAAAGGAATTTGTGTTTACTAGTGATAGTGATAGCATCGAACTAGGCAGGGGAAGAGAACCCATTAAAGAAAGCCTTTTGAAAGAACATCTTTAGCTCCCCTGCCACACTTTAGGTGGCCTCGTTTTTGAAACATGATGTACGCAGGATTGGTGGACTCCATGTGGTGAAATGTCCAAACCCACTCCCTAAAATGGAATGCCCGGGCCAACAATTTCCTTCTTCGGTGGTGCACCAGGTAGAAGCCGACGAAAAAATGACATTGCTTTCGAACCCTTAGCTTCCTTAATTCACCTCTCTGTGCTTGCGTCATGGATTTTAAAGGATCATTAAACTCTAAGTACCAATAATTAAGAATGCAAACCTCCACCATGCAGGAATGCAACATTCACTTGGTGCCAAATCTTGCCAAGTACGATAAACCTTGGACGATTTGATGATGCAACCTCCAGCTGCCTCCACCTACTTTGTCAGCTTGAGGTTCGAGGAGCCAAGTGTCCAATGACTTCAATGTGTGGTGGAGTTTTAGGTGTGATATGCATTGTATGTCACCCCATCCAGGGTTATCCAATCCACTTATTACTAATAGGTACAAATTCCTAATTAAAAGACATAAAAGGTACTATATAAATAGAAAGTAAGAGAAACTCCTAATTAAAAGAAAGAAAAGGCTTCACTTATTACTAATAGGTACAGATACCTAATTAAAAGAAACAAAATGTACTATATAAATAGAAAGTAAGAGAAAATTTTACAGCTCTATAAGCTAAATCCTAATAAATTTTGGAGGCAAATTCTAACTCATAAAACTAAAGGGAAAAATAAGATTCCTTTCAAGGGTATTTATGAATTTTCTAAGGCTGCAAACAACATTCAAACCCTTTCTATGGTTGATGAATATTTTCCTTTAGAAGGCATATAATTTTGGGTTAAGCAGTTTACAAAAGGGAAAGCTAAGGACATTGAAGGATAACATGCAAAATTCCTAAAAATTAGAGGGCCAACCTCACTAGCTGCATTTATAAGATCTTCAATTTAACATTTAAGAAGAGTTTCCCTAAACCCTAGACTCAAAGCCTCATTGTTCCTATTTTTAAAATCATGGATAAAAATAATCCCTTTAATTATAGGACCAATATTATTATCCCTCTTTTAGCCAAGTTATATGGAATTATTTTGGAAAGGAAGATCAATCAATGTATGGATAGAAAGACACATAAAAGAGTTAAAGGCCAGACCATATTTAGGAGCTATCATTCATTTATGGACCACCTTGTTATGCTTAGGATCATTGTAGAGGAGTGTACAATAATAAAACCAATATCTTGTGTCATTTCATTGACTTTAGAAAAGCATTTGACACCATGCCTAGAACTAACCTTTGGAATAGAACATAAGAGAACAAATTTCCTTTCGAGTTAAGAGTTTCTATGATAAGTAAGAAAACAAACATTATTGCAAAGTTTCAGAACATTGAGGGCTGACTAAAAGAAATAAATTGTGATATAGGAGTTACGCAAGGTTTTCCCCTATCTATTACCTTTTTTGGCAAATATGTAGACACGTTAGAGGGTTGTTGGAAGAAGCAGGATGCGTTTTCACATCTCTAGATGGAATAGTTACCATCCTTCCTCTTTATGTTGATGACATTGTTCTTATTGTGAGGATTCTCTATGATCTCGACAAGCAACTAAAAATAATCAAGGTTTTTTTCTTTAGTATGGGTATGGCTATTAATGTTGACAAAAAAACTATGATAATCAAATCCAAAATGATCATTTACGTTAATTTCATGTATGACACAACAAATTAGAGGAAATGGATTCATATAGATATCTTGGAATTGATCTACATAACAAGATTAACTAGAATTATAACATTGAGAAAATGTTAAATGGAGGGATACAAATTTAATATGGATTTGAAAACAATAGTAAATCAATGTAACTTTGGCTTTGGGATAAGAAGAAAATCCTCTTTGAGAATCTTGTCACTCCTGTTACCTTATAGAGATGTGAAGTTCACAGTTGTAACATCTCTAAAAAATCATGGAGAAAGATACACCAAATCCAAAAGTGTTTTATAAATTATAATTTTAAAATTAAGGTAATACAAGCTATCCTATCCTCCTCATAGAAGAAAGTGTTTCCCCCATTGAGAGCATGGATATGACTAGGTACTTAATGTACAAGAACATGATAAACAACATGGAAGAAAAGAGGCTTTCTAAGGTTGCTTCAAACTCTAGTGAAAACCATCTATGGCTTAAGTGGGGTTGGCATAAATTTACCATGTCTTGGCTCACTCTTGGATAAATAATTTGGGTATTGAGAAATAAGTCACTCTGTAGAATAAAAATAATATTAAAAATATTATTACATCTAAATTTAAGGAGAAATTGTGGTGCAATAAATAATTAGAGGATATGAGTAAATTAAGATACTACAAGGAGGTGATCAACCCTAATCTAGAAGATCAAAAGTATCTCTTTGTTTTAACTAGTGCAAAGAAGAAAATGCACATTGCTAAAACATGAATAAACTCTCATGAGCTCCATAGTGAAAAAAAAACATTGGACAATTCCTAAATTGTTGTGGGTCAAAAGAATTTGTCAACTTTGTGACAGTAAGATGGTTGAATATGAAAAACATTTTCTCTTAGAATGTCTTGTGTATAACCACATTGAATCTCAATTTAAAAATATTTTTTACAATACGGACCTTACTAACCTTTTAACTCATTAAACTATGGATTTAGAAATGCCACTCTTAAATCTTTTCAAGCACACAAACAAAATTCTAATGAAAACTAAGTAATTCCTTCTTTTAAAGGTCTGATAGACTAATGTTGGTATTAATGGCTGTTAATAACCATAATCATCATCATCATCATAAAAAAAATTACAATGCAAATGTTGACATGAAATATGATGCATACTTCTTTTTTTCTCATGATTTGAGCTGCATTTTGTGTCGAGTTTTAATTTGCATCTATGTTGCAGTTTGAGTCAAGTCTTGAATTGCATTAAGTTTTTTGTCACATTTGCATCAAGATTTAAATCACAATTTAGATAGATAATTCAAGCATGCCTTAAATCAAATTTTCTGAATAAAATGTTTTAAATTCTACTAATATATACAATAACACTATATGCATTTTATTGAAAAAGAAAAGGTTGTTCAGGAAACCACCTATGGGATAGAGTTGATATGCAGTCCTATCATCTGTTGGAAGCCAAATTTTTGGGCTCAGTTTTGCGCGCATGTGAAAAAAAACTTATGCGTGCTCATTCCATAGTTTTGCATGTGCCTAATGTAATGCACAAAGAATGAAAAATAGTGCACACTGGATCAAGTTTTGATAGTGCGCAACAGGCCTAAGAGATTATTGAATGCGCATCGGTCCCAGTTTTGATGCACATTGGAAATCGAGGAGACGTTGTTAGGATCCGACCCTAACCCCTCTTAGTTGGTCATTACTTAGCATGATATATTTTCCATGTAATAAAGGAGGATATTAGTTAATAAGGGATATTAAATAGATGTGAACAAGTCAATGTAAGAAGACCTAATAGAAGCTTCTGCTTCTAGAGATATCTTCCTCTAGAATGTTCTTTAGAAGATAGAATTAGTATAAATAAGAGTAGGGGGCAAGAGAAAACTTGTATTGAGTACTATTGTAGAAGATCTATGCTCATTTTCGAGGTTTCCCCCTCGAAGAGGCAAGTGAACAAAAATCTCTCTTGGTGCTATCAATATTATATTTCTTCTCTCTATTTAATGTTCCTATTATTCTTGGGGTATATTTGCTTGTTGTGTTATCTGTTTCAGGTTAATCATATTACAAGTGGTATCATATCTATTTCCCATGCCAGCACACACCCATTTGTTTTTAGAAATTTGTAGGGTAGAGACTTGTTCCAACGTCTTTAAACTACAAAGATCTGTCATTTAGAGAATAAATCTGTGGTCAGGGAAGCATACACGCACAAAATACTAGAGGTTTTTAAGCTCACATTGTTGGACACCCTTGTAACCCCTGTTGGTACCCCTTCGAGTGGTAGCGAATCAGACAACACCTGTACACAATTTTTCTCTTCCTTGTACCTATGGTATATCAAAAGACCCTGAGGATATATTGAAACCATCCCCAGATAAATCGATTAGTTGCCTGAATGCTATACTTCCACTAAGAACAACACTCAGGAATATACTCTCTAGTACCTAGGTAATCAGGTAATACGACTAAAGGTACAATCGATCCTCCTTAGTTGGTTCCCTGAGATATTGGGCTGAGTACTACTAGTTGACCCTACACGTATATCATAGAGATATAACACAAGGCAAACCCTTGTTTGTAGGAACCCTGAAAACCTTTCCCCTTGGGAAAGAAACAACACAAGAATAACCGAGCTCTATTTTCGTGTAACCTTGCCTCCTTGCCTCCTGCTTTTGGGCTGTGAAATTACTACACATTTTTTCCTATTAAGAATTTGGGCATTTTGACACTACAATATTATTCAAATCGGAGTATAACTTCGTTGGAGTAAAAAAAAATTATAGTGGTCCTACCGACACCCTTATTTGGGACCTCTACCATTGTATTCCTCTCTTTGTCCTGATTGCAGTGGTACCTATAATTGTTTAGCCTATTTTTTCTGTGGACCTGACCCCCCTTCCCAACACCCTTATTTTCCACCTAGATCAACATACTCCTTATCTTTTTATGATCACTGACGTATCATTCTACCTAAGCCTCCACAATGGCCCCTACTAGTCGTTCTCATAAACTGGAAGAGTTGGACATTAAGGTAACAAAAATGTTCGAGGACATGGACCATATAACTAGGATCCTGAACTCCCTCACCCAACAAATGGAAGACTTTGTGATGCATAGGAATGGAAAGCACCCTGAGTACCACTTTGAGGATACTCATTCTTCCCATTATGAGAATACCCATCTTTCCCACTTCCCTCGGGCTTCTCCAAATTCCTATAATAAGGTGCCCAAAGTTGAGATGCATGAATTTGATGGATCAGACCCGACCAGGTGGGTATTCCAAATGGAACACTACTTATCCCTCCATGATATTCGGGATGATGAGACAAAAATCCATGTGGGGGTTTTGTACTTGGATAAAAAATGATGGAAATGGTGTCAATGCAATAATAAATTCTATCTAAGACAACCAAATTGGACCATTCTCACAAAAGGAGTATGTGCTCGTTTTGATAAGGAATCTCATTTTTTGGGACAACACACCAAGATGATATAAACAAGGTCATTAGTAGACTTCATGACCACATTTGAACATTTGGATATCAAAACTAAGGGCTTATCTAATGATCTCTATCTTGAATGTTTTCTCAATGGCTTAAAGGACCCCATTTAGGATCATTTTGCATGCACCATCCTGTTACCTAGTTACAAGTGAGAAAATTAGCATTGGAAGTAGAGACTATTCTTCATGCCTAAACCTTTCTTTCTGCAATTCCCACTCACCCTCGTCGAGGAATTATCCTTGCTTTGACACAAACTTTGAAGGTCCAAAATGTATCTCCAATAGAAATGGTTGAATGTCGTAAGCAAGGACTTTGTTATTACTATGATGAAAAGTATTCTTCAGGCCATAAATGTCATGAACAAAAGTTTTTCCAGATTGATGGGCCAGCTCCCACCTCCTCCAAGGATATACTGTCAGATGAGGCTCCAAACTCAAAGGACACAAAACCAACTCCCCCCATCCTATATCCAGTTGCACCTCTTGTGGAATCGGAGGACCCTGTCATATCTCTCCATGCCTGAGTGGGTATTTTTTTCTCCACAAACATTAAAAATAAAGGGCTACATCAAACATAGTCCAGTTGTGGTGTTGATTGATAGTGATAGCACCCGTGATTTTATTCATTGTAGGGTCATTTAGTATGTCAATTTCTTTGTTAGAACAAGTTCTAATTTTCAAAATCTCATACTTAATGGTGGTATAATTAAATGTGGGAGTCACTATGAGAATGTAAAAATCCAAATGGGTGATTATAACCTGAAAAATCACATGTTTTACTTTTCCATGGGTGTTGAATGGATTCTCACCTTGGGACCGATTACCATGGATTATCAATAGTTATATATGATATTTACTCAAGATTATGACACCTATAACCTATGAGGCTTACAAGATAAATCCCTACAAATTATCGGTTCTCATCGGACGGGGAAACTCTTGAAGAAAGACCACCACAATGTGATTTCTAAACTTAATTCCATCCAGGTACATGATCAATCATCCCCAATAGTACATCTTGAACTACAACTAGTCTTGGATAAGAACCACAAAGTGTTTGGGACACCCAGGGACTTACCCCCCTCTTGGGGTGAGCATGATCAAGCATCCATCTCCTTCTACGTAGTAAACCCCCCAATGTACACCCCTACTTGTATCCATTTTCTCTAAAAAATGAAATAGAAAAAATAGTGAAGGATTTACTGGAGGTAGGTGTAATTCGCTCAAGTACCAACCCATATTCATCCCCTGTTGTGATGGTATTAAAAAAACAAGGTTCTTGGCACATGTGTCCATATTTTCACTCCCTTAATAAATTGACCATTAAGGTTTAGTTTCCCATTCCTATCATTGATGATCTCTTGGATGAACTCTAAGGTGCCTGTTTCTTCACCAAATTAGATCTTCTCTTAGGATTTCACTAGATTCAGATGAATGAAGTAGATATTCCAAAGACCGCTTTCAAAAATCATGAAGGACATTATGAATTCTTGGCAATGCATTTTGGACATTGCGATGCCCCATCTACCTTCCAAAATATCATGAATAAAATATTGAAGCCATACCTTTGGAAGTTTTTTTTGTTTTTCTTTGACGACATCCTCATTTACACCCGCAATTGGGATATCCATATACATCATGTGGACAAAGTACTCCAATTGTTACAGGAAAATCAATTGTTTGTCAAAAAGACCAAGTGTCCTTTTGGGGCGAGTGAGGTCAAATACTTGGGACACATTGTGGGTCGTGAGGGGTTAATAGTGGATCCAAAAATGATTCAAACCATGCAGGATTGGCCGAGACCCATGACCTTGAAACACATTCGTTGTTTCCTAGGCCTCACAGGATATTACTGGAAATTTGTCCACGATTATGGAAACATTTCTCGACCATTGAAGGACCTTCTTAAGAAGAATGCATTTAACTCAAAACCTGCAACCAATCAGGACTTGGCAAATTTAAAGCAGGACATGTGCACTACCCCCATCCTAGAAACCCCTGATTTCAACAAAACAATTGTTGTGGAATATGATGCTTCAGGAACCAGTATATGCACACTTCTAACACAAGAAGGTATACCTCCTGCTTTTAATAACCAGACTTTGAGTGGTCACAGTTTTGGAAAATATACATATGAAAAGGAAATGATGAACATTCTCCATGTTGTGCACACTTGGAGACTATATCCATTGGGAATCCGTTTTTAGATCTAAACAAATCACCATAGTCTGAATTATTTCTTAGAGCAAAGGATATCCTCCCCAGAACAGAACAAGTGGCTGACCAAAATGTTGGGCTATGATTATGAGATCAAATATAGAAAAGGCAAAGACAATGTAGTCGTATATGTGTTTTCAATACCATATGGCGCAAACCCCCTTCCCTCCAAAGGGATGCTCAACCTCCTGGTATTGTATCGTTAATTTAATTGAGTCAGAGGGACTCCTTGGGTCCTTGCAGGCACACGAAATCCCTCTACCCACATGCACAGGTCTCTTTCGCAAGTGACCATGACTATGACCGTGGGTTTACCTCCTTTGTGGTTTGGACTTTGGGGATATCCCGAATCCTTCCTTCACCTTTTCCAAAAGTAATCTTCTCCAATGTTCCAAACCCCTACCACGCGTCTCCATAGATTTGCCGACCCCACTATGGTTCAGACTTCGCGAAATCTAGGTCTTCCATTCAAAAATTCCGACCTTCTGATTCCAAACCTCCCCAATCTGTTGCCATGTGCTCTCCTGTGATCAACAGTCGAKATTGAATCGCGAATTCAGACTTCGCGACTTGACGTTTTCCAAGTTTTCAACTTGCCGAACCTCCAAGGTACTGAAATACTTCACGATTCTCCTCCTTGCAAATTCACCAGATCCAATGGTCTGGGATCGTTTGCCTCCCTCTGAGGATGAATCTTTCTCACTGGCTTTGACGAGAAGTTCAAGGACTCCTTTCATTGAATATTTTCTCCGCTCTCCCTCCTAAGATTTCCTTCTTCAATTTGTTCCTCTGAACAATCACTTCGACACTTAGATGAGAATTCGATCTGTGCACACCTTGCAACAGATTTCTCTCCACAATTCAACCTTTGTGGATGACTTCACACTCCTTGCGAATGTTCTCCAACCACTTCTATCTCTCATGACTGAATCACGCCATCCTTCCTCAAATTTCGAGTCTGAAAAATCTGTCACGCACTCCTTGCAGACGTTGATGCACTCCTTGCATATGTAGAAGTTCCACTATCTCTTATGAGCCTTCAAGTTGAAACAAAATTGGTCACACACTCATTGCAGACACTATGCACACCTTGCACTCACTCAATAAAGAGAAACAATTGAAACTTATGTACTCCTCACAATGAATCATACATTCATCAAAGCAAATGCAGTGATCGATTCAAGAACAAAAATAACAGAGAATTGAAAAATAACAGAATCTCTATCATTCATTCAGATAGACACATACTCCACACACATTTGGGACAATATATATCTGTTATATTCATCAAACTAAAACTTACGTACATTCATACAACTTTTCTCTAGATCTCCCAACTCTTAGCTTACAATCAAAATCTACGTACTAGATTTAGCCGCAACAACAAAAACTAACAAGAACCTAACCTCTCATTTTCTTACAATAAAAATATTTATACAAGAGGGGCTCTATGAGATTCCCTCACAAGCTAAATTAGTGGTGTCAAATCACCATTCAAAATGCCTATCGAAAGGGAAAATTACAATGATGGAAATCTACTCCAAATCGAATGCAGATCCATTGTGTTGTTAACCACTTAATGGCGACTTTATCCCCAGCTTGTGCAAAAGAACACCTTGGCTCTTCCAACTTGTCTTCATTAATTTCCTAGATCTCGCCTTGGATTCTTGAGGCAAAAATGAGAGGGTGGTGCCTCTCCTTCCTTGAATGCGCACCATGCGTGTTAATTATCTAGCGCGTGCTGAGGTGGAGAGATGCTCCTGCATCACCATATGAGGACAAAGTTTCCCTATGTTCCTTATCATTACCACTTCCTAATTGGATTGAGTAAGTTCGATAAGAGTGGCTAACCCACCAAACTATATCACAGATAGCTCAACGATTTCAGGAGGACCCTAATACTCCCCCAGTCTATGCCTGGAAAGGAAATATCCTTAGGTATAAGGATCATTTGGTTCTATCTCTGACTTCAACACTCAAACCCTGAATCTTAGATGCGTTTCACTCATCTTCTCTCGCTGGTCACTTAGGATTCCAAAAGACATATGATCGTGTTCACTGTTCTTTTCTTTGGGAAGGCATCAAGAAGGACATCCTTACCCTTGTCACCGAATGTGATATTTTTTATCTGTATTTGGGAGAGGAACGAACTAATTAACAGACTGAATACAATAAACATAGAGATATGAAGAACAACACAGATATCCAGTGAACAATGTCTTCTATTAAATAAATGAAATAGGTTGAAACTATAAAATTGCAAAATTGAAACACTTGCTCAAATGGTGGTACCTATCTCTAAGAAGATATGTGGCTACTACACGCATACGTTTGATCATAATGATTAAAATGAGGCTCCAGAGGCCTTTTTGACATTACTCATGAATGCTAAAACCATGTACATCCAAAAACCTAACCCTAGGAGGTGAAACACCAAAAGTCATGTGGGCCCCCATGGGTAAGTTGGTACCTCAACTTCCCAGGGTCGTAACTTTTTCATATGGCCTCCGTTTTAGGCGTGTGATAGCCCATTGGAAAGGACTTTCAGAAGAATACATATAACACCGTCAAACTTTGACTCTGTTTACAATGTGACTGTGGCGAGCGAAAAACACATTGTTTAGGGATCCAAAATGGCCCTAGAAGTACAACAAGATGTGATGACATGAAAACATACAAAATAAGCGAGTTGGATTAGGTGAGAGGCCACTAATATCCACATGGAATATGTGTAGGGACTTATACATCCACATAAGTGTAGAACCTACAATTACAAAGAAGTACAAAATAACGTGCTAAACTAAAAACAAACAAGAGGAGCCAGTTGGAATAGGTGGGTGGCCACCAATATGCACATGGATCAATCCTCCCCCCTTAGGAAGAAATGATATCAATTGTGTTGTGTTCCCCCATCAGGTGAGKAAACTTCTATTGGATTTGGCCCCAKKTAAGCCACTTTCCTTGGTGTAGGAGTTTCCCTGCCTTGAGAACCCGATAAAGACGGATCCTCTACTGGCGAGTGCCCTTGACCTGTGTGTCCACTATATGATCAATGGATGCKTGTTCCATGTATTTAGGGTTGAKCTCTGTTGGTGTTAGTTATTCTTCGATCTCATAGGTATCAAATAATGGTGGAAAATATGGTCGAAGGAGTTCCACATTGAACAATGGGTGCAGGCCAAGGAAGGGTCRAGTGTTGAGCTCAAAATAATTGCTACCCATAGCCTTGGTGAAAGTATAAGTCCCATAGAGAAGTGGGTGAAGCTTCCAATGGGGCCTTGTGAGACCCTCCTTCTACAAATGTAACTTGACTTTGTCTCCAACCTGAAACTGGTGTGGTACCCTATGTTGATCATGGCTCTGCTTTTACTTAGCATTGGATTTCTGTAAAATCTCTTGGACCTGTTGGCGGATGTGTTGAATCCACTCAATGAATCTGGTAGCTTTGTCAGTCTCAGAATGAACATGGGAAGAGTCTGTTTGTGTGGTGGAAAGAGGTAGTGTAACATCAATTAGACCCAAGGGTTGGAATCCCAGCCCCACCTTAAATGGGATATGGTCAGTGGAGTTATGGAGAGCCCTATTGTAACTGTGCTGAACATAGGGTAGAATCTCATCCCAAGTATGTGGATGCTTAGAGTTGCACATGTGCAAGATTTGCACAATCATCCGATTGATGACCTATGTTTGGCCATCTTTTTGGGGGTGGAAAGAAGTGGATTTAGTGAGCTTGGTGTCCAACAGTGACCAGAGACCCAACTAAAATGTTTTCATGAACTTGTTGTCCCGATTGGACATGATGGTCTGTGGTATCCCAAAGTGGAACCACAGTCGTTAGAAGAAGATCTTGGTAGTATCTACCACTTTGATATTCTTCTTGTAGACTGTGAGGATGGCCATCTTCGAAAACCATTCAACGAACAAAAATACGCAGTCATTTCCTTGCTTGGTGGATGAAAGGCCATACATGTAATCCATTGAGATTTATTCCCAAGTGTTGCGACCTCCCGGTCTTGGATCATTAAGGTACTGAGTCAGAGTGACTCCTTGGCTCCCTACGGTACCCAAAATTACCTTACCCACACACACAATCTCTTCCACAAGTGACCACGGCTATGACCGTGAGTCTGCCTCCTTCGTGGTTCGGACTTCGAGGATGTCCCAAATCCTTTTCTTCACTCCTTCCCCAAGAACTCAAATCCGAGTCTCCAAACTCTTTCCACACATCTCCTTAGATCCACTGACCCCATAATGGTTTGGGTTTCGTGACTCACAAAACTCTAGGCCTTTCGCCCACAACCCCCAATATCCTTATTTTTGAACTCTTGAATCCCATTGCCACGTGTTCTCCTGCGATCAACGATCAGGATTTAGTCGTGACTTTGGACTTCACGATCTATATCCGTCGAATTTCCAACTTGTCGAACTTACAAAGTATAGAAATACATCATGGTTCTCCTCCTTGTAACTTTACCAAATATAACTGTCTGGAGTCGTTCACTTTCCTCTGAGAATGAATCTCATGCTCACTAGTTTCTACAAGAAATTCAAAGATTCCTCTCCTCGAAGATTTTCGTTGTTCTCCCTCTTGAGATTTTCTTCTTCAATTTTTTCCCCTGACCAATATCTTCGACCCTTAGTCAGATTTCTGGTCTGTGCACACTTTGCAACAAAATTTCATTTACACTCACCCCTCTATGAACTATTTCACACTCCTTGTGACTGTCGATGCACTCCTTCCGGAAAAATAAGTTCCGCTATATCTTCTGAGCTTTTGAGTCAAAACAGACTCCGTCACACACTCCTTGCGGATGCTATGCACACCTTGCACTCACCCAATCAAGAGGACTCCTTGGGACTTCTCTACTCCTCAAAATGATTCATACATTTAAAAAAGAAAATGCAGTCATAGTTTCAAGAACAAAAATAACAGAGAATTGAAAAGTATCAAAAACTCTACCATTCATTCAGATAGAAACACAACCATGCACATTTGGGACATTATTTCTCTGTTATATTCATCCAACTGAAATTTACATACATACATTGTTCTTCACTACTTTTTGACCTATATTAGATAGGTTCAACTATTGATCGATTCTTCTCTATCCGTAGCAACAAATATCCATACTAATAAAAACAATAACTAGCTATCAACAACCGACAATAACCCTTCTTGGTAAATACTACAAATCTTTGTACAAAAGAGGTTTTCTTCGAGCATTCCCTGCAACTACTCTACGCCACTTTAAATGGAATTAAAATCTATCAGCTACTCAACACCTATTACAATAAATACTGCATTAGATAGATAAGAGCGCAACTCCAAATCTGTACTGAGATCCGATCCATAAATAAAAATACATTCCCCCATCACTTTTCGTGATGGATCAGCCTTCAAACATTTAAGGACATTCATAACTCCAAAAGTTCTGTCAGATATTACATTAATAGATTGATCAGTTTGAAATTCAAAATATTTCAAAATGTGTGCTAGTGCACCCAGCTGACCTCCATGCTTATGCTTTGCTGGCGATGCTCCTGCATCACCAAGGCTTCTCAGGAGTAGGAAGAGGGGTGTATAATCCTTGATTATTGATGGTTGACTTGGAAATGGAATAGGAAGTGAAATATCTGATATAATTGTTGACATTCTGTCGAAGTTTTGGCCAATAAAAATGTTTCTGAAGAACGACCACAGTTTTCTCCAGACCAAAATGTCCCGCCATTCGACTGTAGTGGTCTTCCCAAATAAACATTTCACGCTCACTTGTAGGAAAAAAGAGATGGCCCAAATGGAACTACTACAAGTTTGCGGACCACTTATGATGGCGGTCGTTTTGTAATTTCCCCTGTGTCAGTATGAACTACAGAGACTTGTGGTCAATGTGGATGATCATCTCCTTTCCCAGAATGTAATGTTTCCATTGACGATAGGCTTGTACAATGGAATAAATTTCCTTGTCATAGGTGGGGTATTTCCGGAAATTATCTGAGAGTGTCTCACTAAGGTATGCCATCGAATGACTGTGATGAGTGAGAACGACACCTACAACATAGTAGATCAGACAAGGAGAGTATTGGAGATGAGCACAAATAATGGTTGAGATCATCGAATGGTCATTGTTGTTCCTTACCCCACATGAAATTTTCCCTACCACCGCCCTTGGTCACCTAGCTGAGGGCCCATGCAATATGGGAGAATCCCAACACAAACTGTTTGTAGAAGTTTGCCAGTCCCAAGAAGCTCCAAAGCTCGGTTATTGTGGTCGGGGTTGGCTAGTCATATATGAATTGGATATTATCTATATCAACATGTACCCCATGCTCATAAAAATTGTATCCCAAGTATTGGACCTTGTTCATTCCAAAAGAGCATTTGTCTAGGTTGGCATATAGCTTGTGCTGCCACAGATTCCTCAAAACCTACTGAATATGCCACATGTGCTCCTCCCAATTTCTACTGAAGATGAGGATGTCATCCAAATATACCACCGCAAAATATTTGGTGAAGGGTCTCAATACATCATCCATCAACCTCATGAAAGTGGTTAGTGCATTGGTTAATCCAAAGGGAATGAACAACCATTCAAAGATACCTTATTTAGATTTGAAGGATATCTTCCATACACCTGTTGGTTCGATGGAAACCTAGTGGTAGCCAGACTTTAGGTCAATATTGTTGAACAAATTTACCCCCTTGAGTCAGTCAAGAAGGTCACCAGTCTTGGGAATTGGGTACTTGTTCTTGATTGTGATTTTTTTTAAGGATCTATAATCAATGCAGAGTCTCCAAGTCCCGTCCTTCTTCTGCACCAGTAAAATCAGAATGCTACAAGGGGAGGATCTGGGTATGATGTGCCCATTTTGAAGAATCTCTTGGATCTGATGCCTGATTTCATCATTTTCCATCAGCGAGAGACGATAGACTGGTCCATTAGGTAGAGGTGCATCGGGGGTCAGGTCAATTGGATGGCCAAGTGTGTCGGTACCCCTGTGGGTGAGGAGAATATGTCTATGCATTCTTCCATGATCTCGTCCACTTGCTTCTGCTGCAAAGAGAAGCTCTATGTAGAGGCCATGGATGTGGTGGTGACCTTCTTCTTACTGTGAGAACAGATCACAAAGAAGACGAACGTCCTGGTATGTGAAATGAACTCACTGCATTTCTTAGCAGAGATTAAAGAAATAGCGATAGGCGACGCTACCTATGGTATCTTGTACAATTGTTTACCTAAAGTAATAATAACATTGCAGGGTATAGACTCATACACAACATGATGCTTCCACAAATATGGTTGTCCTAAAAGAACATCACAAACTTCAAGGGGAGAAATATCACACAATACCTCATATTTGAAAGGCTTGATGCCATAGTGAATATGTTGGCACAGGGACAGACACAGGGTTCAACTCTTAAAACACACGAACAAGCCTTAACTACTGGCCCTTTTGGCAACATCTGCGAAGCATATGTAGTCTCACCCAAAGTAGAAATAGGGGGTTGCAAGAAACATGTGTCTACAACCAGAGGAAATACAAAGTGAGTCTAGAACAACAACACACAACAATCTAGATATTCTTTACCAAGCTTAAGCTTACTTTATAAGTTATATCTTAGATCTAACACAACAATGAAATAGCAGTATAAAAGAAAGAAAAGAACATAGAATCAACCATAGAGAACAATAAGATATACGTGGTTCACCTTTTCCCTAGGGCTACATCCACAGAACTATGTTTCTTGATATATTATATGAAAACATACAGTACTATCTGTGCACATAGCTTGTAGATCTCTCTCTCTCTTCCTCCCCTCCCTATGCACCCAGTTGTATGGTTGATCTTTGCACCTAGTCGAAGATATTATAGACTCAATAATGCTCTTGCAACACAATGATTCTCTCTCGACAATGGAAACAATTGACAAACATTAAACATAACAACATGAACCAACCCTCCCATGTCTTCTAGATATTTATTTATACATTACATGGAAAAGTCTAGGTGTCAAAACCCTATATCCAAAACCCTAGGTATCTAAACCCTATGTCAAGTTGAGCCATGCTTTAAGAGATTTGCCAGCATATCTTTCCTTCTTTTCAACGAGGTGCTCCAAAGAATCCATTGGTGGATTTTTTCTCTTGATGAGTTGTCCCCGATCCATCTTATTTGTTGATCTGTCTTTCTTGATCTTCTCTTTCAATGGCTNTTTAAGAGATTTGCCCGCATATCTTTCCTTCTTTTCAACGAGGTGCTCCAAAGAATCCATTGGTGGATTTTTTCTCTTGATGAGTTGTCCCCGATCCATCTTATTTGTTGATCTGTCTTTCTTGATCTTCTCTTTCAATGGCTCGATTTCCCTTACTTCACTCCTTTTCTTCTTCTTTGACCACTTTGACCCATTCTCAGTTAATGTGCCTTCCACGCAGTTTGTACTTCGCTCTTATTCCTTAATCTTTGCTTGATTCCATAACCAAGGGGAAACAACAGACGACATTGTTCACTGACACAAAGATCTCTTCCTTGGCGAATCCAACAAATGGTGTAGGGTTGTGGGTGCGGTGTCATTGGCAGGTCCAACTGCTTGACAACTTCTGCTGAAAACATGTTCATTTGACTATCACTATTGATAATGAAATGAAGCGGAGTGCCCTTTACCCACATATTCGAGTGAAAGAGGTGTTCCCCTTCCTTTGGTTCTTTTGGTTTTATTAGCCGGACTTTGGTGGTAGCGACAATGGCATTAGGTTCAACATCGATAATCTTCTTCTCTCCTTCGGGATTTGATTCAGAATAAGAATTGGCCTCTGACTTAGAATACTTCAACTCGACCATGAGTGAATTCTTGGAGTGACATTATTCAGTGTTGTTCCAAGGGATTTTATGGTACTCACACCATTTTCTCGTTTCCTTCTTTGTCATCTCATTGCCCTTCTTGTGTTGTGGCTTGGACTGGTTGTACTGAGAGTGGCCATCTTTTCTCTGTCCTTTTATTTTTGGGTTGGGGTCTCCTTTTCCCTACTTCAACTGTGAGGAGTTTGCAGATCCAAAGTCTCGCCTCTTCTACTTAAATTTATTCTCGATCTTGACAGTGTATCTATAAGCCGTACCCAATGAAGTTATGTCCAAAAAATCCATTTCTATTTGAATGTATCTATGCAAACATCCATGGTATTTTAGCACCAGATGTTTCTTAGAGTATTTGATACCTAATTTGGTGCACAGGGTATGGAAAATATTGGTGAAATCTAGTACTATCTGGCCCCTTTCTTGACATAGGGTGGTCCATCTGGTGTACTGGTCCTCGTAGCTTCCAACAAGGTAGTACTATTCTTTACCAGCATCCCAGAAGGAATCCAAAGTAGGGGAAACCAAAAATATTGTATATTCCTCCTCGGCCCTTTTCTCAAAGTAAGTGTCCCACTAGTCCTTAACATGGGGTACGACCTTGAGGAGTGAAAAATTAATATTTTCCCTATCGGAAAAATTGTGGACCAAAAAATACCCTTCAAGCAGATTCAAAAATTTATCTACAACATCCACATCTATCAGTCCTTCAAATAATGAAATATCAAAATTTACATGTACCTTGAAGGGGGTTGCATGGCCGCTTGATGAATATGCTTCTCCTGTGGGAAGTTGTCGAAGGATCTACGTAAATTTGTCCATCATTTCGTTCCTTTGTTGTGCAAGGGATTCCTCGAGAAACATTTTAGAAGGATATCCTACTCCATCATATTTATTTTTGTCTCCCATGGGTTTTGTTCAGGCTCGATGTGACTGATGTTGCAACGAATCGATTGGTTTGAGTCCCAACTTCTTGTACCCAGATATTGTCGAGGACATGCACAAAGAAAAATAAATGAAGAGTAGACCACTCTAATACCACTGATTGAGATTTAGGATAGAAATAAACTGATTAAAAAATTGAATACAATAAAAACAGATATACGAAGAACAATATAGATATCCAGTGAACAATATCTTTTATTGAATAAATGAAATAGGGTGAAACTGTAAAACTGTAGAACTGAAACACTTGCTCAAATGGTGGTAGCTATCTCTGAGAAGATATGTGGCTGCTCCATGCATCCGTCTGAGAAGAATGATTACAATGAGGCTCTAGAGGCCCTTTTGATATTACTCATGAATTTAAAAACCCTAGACATCCAAAAACCTAACCGTAGGAGGTGAAACGCCAAAATTCATGTGGGACCCTATGGGTAAGTTGGTACCTCAACTTCTTGGGGTCGTAACGTTTGTATATGACCTTTGTTTTAGGTGTGTGATAGCCAGTTGGAAAGGTATTTCAGAGATATACACATTACACCATCAAAATATGACTCAATCTACAGGGTGACTGTGTCGAGCCAAAAAAATACTGTTTAGGGATCCAAAATGGCCCAGGAAGTACAACAAGATGTGTTGACATGAAAAAAAATACAAAATAAGCTAGTTGGATTAGGTGAGAGGCCACCAATATCCACCTCGAAGATGTGTAGGGCCTCAGACAACCCCATAAGTGTAGAACCCACAATTATAAAGAACTATATAAGAACGTGTTAAACTAAAAATAGACAAGAGGAGCCAGTTAGAATAGGTGGGTGGCCACCAATATCCACCTGGATCAATTTTCCAATGCAATAAAGGTGAAATGGGTAAGACACCAGGATCTCTACAACCATTACCCATTCCAACGTCTATTTCGATTGACATCTCCATGGACTTTATAGTGGGCCTTCCAAAAGAGGATAACAATTCAATCATCATGGTCATGGTAGATCGCCTCTCTAAGTATGCACATTTTGTGCCTGACCACACCCTTTTATTCCAACTATGGTAGTTTTCAATAAATGTTTGAAAATGTACTTGCACTATTTTGATTCAGAAAAACAACATTAGTGGGTGCAATGGTTACCCTTGGGAGAATGGTGGTACAAAACTTCCTATCATACAACAACCAAAATGACACCATATGAAATGGTGTATGGCCAACAACCACCTACAGTAAATTCCTATCTTCCAGGAAAATCAAAGGTCTATGCTATTGATAAGTTGTTTTAATGTAGAGAAGCTTCCCTCGTGGCTCTCAAGGATAACCTCCACATGGCCCAAAATTGTATGAAGCACAAGATGACCAACAATGTTATGAACGGGATTTCCATGATGGTGATCAGGTGTTTCTCAGACTCCAACCTTACAAGAAAAAATCACTCAAATCCCATGGATACCACAATTTGGCACCCAAATTTTATGGCCCCTATCATATTATCAAACTTATTAGTCCAGTTTCCTACAAACTAGTACTTCCAACTACCTCCAAAATACATCTGGTGTTCCATGTTTCCTGTTTGAAGAAAGTGGTGGGTCAGAATTTCAGGGTTCAAACCATCCTACCTGAATGATATGAAGAAGGATCCATTTGGATACAACTAGAATTTGTCCTTAATGTGCACAAGAATCACTTGCATGGCCGAACTATCAAAGAAGTGATGATCAAGTGGAAGGACACATCTCTAGAGGATGCGACTAGGGAACCAACTACCATACTGCAACAATTTCCGCATCTTCAACCTTGAGGAAAAGGTTGCCTTTGAAGGGGGAAGGCATGTTATTATTTGACCCTAATAACTCTTAGTTGGTCATTAGTTAGCATGATATATTTTCCATGTAATAAAGGAAGACATTAGTTAATAAGGCCTATTAAATAAATGTGAACAAGTCAATGTAAGAATACCTAATAGAAGCTTTTTCTTCTAGAAAGTTATTCCTCTAGAATGTTCTTTAGAAGATAGAATTAGTATAAATAAGAGTAGGGGGTATGCAAAAACTTGTCTTGAGTATTATTCTAAGAGATATCTACTAATTTTTGAGGTTTCCCCTCAAAGAGGAAAGTGAACAAAGATTTCTTGGTGCTATCAATAATATATTACTTCTCTCTATTGAATGTTCCTGTTATTGTTGGGGTATATTTACTTGTTGTGTTATCCATTTTAGGTTAAGCATATTATAGACGCACACCATAATAAAGAAAATAATCATCGACAAATCCTCTTGAATGATTACTACTAACAACATAAAGGATCGTAGAGATGAAAAAATAGAGCTGATAGGGTAGTTAATATTTCCACGGTTCCTGAAGGCTACATGGACTGCAGGAAGGTGCTAGCAGTGTGCGAGGCAGTTTTTTCAGTCGAGCGTGTGGAGAAGAGTAGAAAGAGACATAAATCATGTGAAAAGAAAGCTCTAGAAGGAAGTAGTGATATTAGAAATAGGGCTAGATAGACGTTTTAGAAGAAATTCATTGAGTCTTTAGTATCAAGCTCTCTCTAAGCCTGTTGTAATATTGTAATGCTTTTGAATATACTTTTGTGTATGCTATATGTCTGATTCTTGAGAAAATGCACATTGCACAGTGTGTTGTAATTCTGAGGATTTATATATATATATATATATATATATATTCTACGTTTTGTATGCCTCTGTTGCAATGTAATAACTCTAGTAATAAAGATGCAACAATTTCGATATATTATGTGTCTATCATGTATGAGTTGAATATGTGTGTATTGTTTTACTTCTTAGTCCAAATAATTTGTCAGATATGAGTCATATGAATTCCAGCCCCAATGGATCGTTGTGTGTTCAACCTTCATCCATGTCACAATACCTTATCGTCTCTATGATCCTCTTTGCATCTCAGGTGAAACCTTCTTCTCCCTTGGTCGAGAATTGATATACTGATACATTGGTTTTTTTTTTTGGAAAAATATAGACAAACCATAGGTATAAACTCCCCAAATTTAAGAAGAATCTTCGCAAGAGTGGATCAAAATTCCCAACAAATGGTTCTGTTTTTGGGACCGAAATGTATTTTAGGGAGCGATGAAGGCAAGAGATGAGGTGGCATCCATCTCGAGAATAGATTCAAGACTGGTTGACTACAAAAGAGAATGAGTTTTCCCTATCAGAAACCCAGGAATTGAGAGTGAATGACAACCAATGGAAAGATAGGTATCTTTACATGGATATGCATGATATTTTATTTGATGAATTTCCTTGTTTACTGTTTGAATGGATAAATAGGAAAACTACTACCAATTATAGTGTGTGGCCATTGCAACCAATGGCTTGGGCTCAAGCCAAGATTGAAGAATTGAAAGTGTTGGACGATAAGTGGAATCAAGATATTGAATTATGTTTTGCTCGAGTAAAAGAAGGATACAAAGTTGAGTTTTATATGGAATACACCGACTCTTTTAGTGAGGATGAAAGAAATTTTGTGGAAGGTCCAAGAAAGAGGATGCTGGAAGAAATTCCACTTTGGATAAAAATGTTGTTCGTGGAGAAAGGGTTGATGTGCATGGAGCTCAATCGAATGGCTAAGTAAATTCCCCTAGAATGGGGGGTTGAAAATATGGGGAAAAGTTAGAGAGAAAATGGATCCATTGAGGAAGATCCGGAAATTGTTGAGATGAGGTGAGGAATGGAATGGATCCAGAGGAGCAGAGGAGAAAAATGGTCGATAGGTATGCAAGAAGAGTTGATATAAGAATAAAAGAGGAGCATAGAAGTGGAAAATAATGATCTAGGGGCACACGATGAGGGGTCAAGCCTAAAATGAAGATAAAAGGGACTGCACCAGGTAGTAGCACGAAAGAGTATGTTGTGCCAGAGTGGAGCAAGGATGAGGATAGGCCCGTAAAGATGCATGAGATAGAGGATAGGGTGTGCAATGGGGATACTGGTATTGATACTAGTAAGGGTCTAGGTGATGAAGTATTCACCCCTTGGATGTTGAGGAGTGCCAAAATATTAGATGAATATGAAGCATAGAGAAGTGGTGCACGGATAAAAGGAGAATATAGCCCAAAAAGTGGTAGTGGACATATTGGACCGGAAGACAAAGAACAAATTTGTGGTGCACATGTAGGACCTGAAGGTAGAGCGTTATGTGTTGGTGCATCAGAAGAAGAGGAAAATGGAGGCTCCCCTAGTGGTGGGGAATATGTATTGATAATAGTATATGGTTTTTCATGACTGCAAGTAGGTAATTATTTAGGTCACCTCACGATAACTTTTATAAGAAGATGGGATTGCCCACCCTTTGTACCATCCCCCTTGCACATTTTTAATCCAAAATAAAACACAACAAAGAGTGAAACAATTGAAGTAGAAGAGAGAGAGAAGAAGAATACATACGTGAAGAGACGAGTGAAGAAGAATGTGAAGTCAATAATACTTTACCCTAAGGAATAGTGGTGTGGCAGAATCAAAACCCTAGAAGTCAGAGAGGAGGAACTAGCTCGAGTTTGAGAACTAAAAATCAGGACAGTACCCTGAGACTACCTGTGTTTCACATAATGGGTAAGGATGATGCAAAAACAAATTGGTTTACATGTGAAGCAATATGGTTTTTGAAGAGAATAATAGACGAAGTAGCCAAAATCGCGCAGCTAGAATCCACATTTAGGGACCAATCCTTGATGTGGTATATGAAGTATAAGGTTACTGTGCCAACGGGACATACAATGTCCTAGACCGAGATTAAGTAGGATCTGCTTAAGGATTTCTGGAAAGCTAAGTCAGAGTCCCAATATATCACATAGACAAAATAGATCAAATAAAAGGAAGGAGACATCATATGGGATTATGACCAGTGGTTTAAAATTTTGTTGGATAGGTCGATGTTCCAAATCTAGGATGTGCATAACATGGAATGGTTTATTGTGGGGTTACTTCCCCATATTCGAATTATTCTCACCCAAAAAAAGGTGACGACTCAAGCGGAGGCGGTATAAATTTTCATGCACATGGAAGATACACCAGAAGGGGCAGAGACATCAACAGGTTTTGTGCAGGTGTAGTCACTACTGGCTAACCCGATGATGAAATTGCAAGATATGGCTAAGATAGAGCTTGTGTGGGAGCACGTATGGTGTACCACCTGTTTATCAGAAGGGAATATGAGAGATGAATTCTCTTTCCTACTAAATTATGTGGAAATGGGCCCATCGAGTCCATTTCCATCCGGGTAGACATAATGTTGTGAGATATGCAGATAGTGGGTCCATGTTCCAACCCGATGCCCAACCTTCTAGAAGTACTAGATGAAAAATCACACTCCATTTTTTGAGTTATGTAAATCCATTAGGCATGATTTCAATAACTGTCGCTCACTCTAGTTGATGCAAGATAATACACACGATGCATTCTGGGTACATAAAGAGTAGCAGGGGGTTGAATGAAAAAGTGCAGAAAGAGGTGGATACCAAGGAGGTCCTTGAGGTGGATATGGGCATGGTCGCGACTAAGGATATGACAAAGGGGGAGGTAGACTACCCACATGTTTTAATTATGGAGAGTTTGGTCATGTATCAAGGTTTTGTACCATGTCACAAAAAGACCAGTTTCATCATGTTGCATGTACAACCACTGAAGAATAATAAGAAGAATGAGGAGTTCGATGTCTGAGTATTAACCCAAGGAAGAGTGAAGAAATGAGTAGACTTTGACCATGGTGAAGGATCAGGTCAAAATTCAAATGGAAATATAAGGAAGCCACCTCATCCCCCTTCAAGGTTTGATGCTTCCCAAAAAATGAAGTTTTTACACGATTCACAAAGTGCCCCAGAAGAATAAAAAGTGCATGAGGAGCTGTAATGCATGAATTAGAGGCCACTTGAGGAGGATTAGTTTCGGGAAGAAATGTAGAGGGAAACAAAAAGGTCATTGGAAGAAGATTAGATCCATAAAGTGGTACAAAACACAATGCAGAGCTCACTAGAAGAAGCCTGTGTGCATGAGGAATTGCAGTGAGTGATGCAAAGATATTTGGAGGAGGCTTGTGTGTGCGAAGAAGTAAAACACATGATACCACAACCAATAGAGGAGGCTAACAGAAAGACAGAGCTCTGACGCGCTGAGCAAAAATCATACAAAGAGAAACGCCAAGAAGAATTGCAAAGCACAACACAGGAAAAAGTCTTACATGAACTGGGTCACAAGGAAGAATTTGTAGACTTAAGTAAGTTCTTTCTTATGTTTTTTTTTGCGACTATTGAATGATATAGAAGATGCAAGTAAGTTGACTTAGAAGTTAGCTACTTGCATGAAGGAATAAGAAATGGAGGTAACCATATCCACCCGACTACCAGAAAGAGATGTATGTCAATTCAACAAGTAAAAGCGCATTGGTCAAGAATTTAAGATGAAAACATAGCTTGGTGGCTATGACATGGATGGAGTCATGTTGGATTTGGGTTCTGATGTGAATATTTTTCCAAATAAATCTTGGGAGGTGATGTGCATACCAAAGTTGGTCTGGTCTCCCATCTAGCTCCTCTTGTCCAATCAATAAAACATCTACCCATTAAGCCATCTAGAGCAGGTGGAAGTGAACATAGAAGGAGTAAAAACAAAGACTGACTTTGAGGTCATAGAGATTATGGATGAATCTGATCCATATCCTGCATTACTAGGCATTGAATGGGCCTTTGATAATAATGTGGTGTTGAAATTGAAGAATAGTCATGTGTCCTTTTAAACAAACACCCCTCATGTGGTCGCATCACTATATCCATATGAAGGTGATCGATATAATGATCCTTTGGATGAGGATGCATAGAGCTCAATCATTGAAAATATTTATAATATCACAGGTCATAGGGGATACTACATCAAACCTAATGTAGATGATGAATTAAGCTAGAGAAGTGTCAAGTCTTATGACACATATTTTGAGGATGCCATCGATAGGTGGTAGAATAATCTCTATTAAGTTTCCACTCGTAGATGCATGAGGACAAAAAAGCATTGCAATGGATCAGATTTGAGCTATGCGATGCCCTATGGTTTTATGGGACAAGGATGGTGGAGATGTTTCTCATTTAGATGGAGAATACCATCCCCACAAAGTAGAGGCTTCAAGCCATGGATGCAGTGGTTCAAGGGACACCTGCGCAATGGTGGGAGACACACTGCCGAAATATTCAGAGTTGGGCGGAGGTAGCTGAGTTAATCAAAGTTCAGTTCTATCTCATCACTAATTTTGAACTAGCCAATTGATAGAAGGTCACTGAGGATGATCAAGAACATATTTCTTTTTGTGAATGACATTGGACCTCTAAAAATATCCATTGATCCCAATGGGTACATTGGTTTGTCCACATAATGGACATGGTTCCTAGAAGTTGTTACATTTAGGTGGAACTTAGGAGGAAAATAGTCGAGTCGACCCATATGAGTTCCTAGTTTCATTCATCCTTCAACTTCATAAGAATATCTGGCTCAAAGAGAGGAACTCCACCAGATTAAGGATTTTATTTTCCATCGAAATCCAAAATAAACCACACCCAGGGTGGTGTGTTTGTATCATCAACCGGTGGAAAAATTGAAAGAAGCAGTACATTGTTGGAAGATGGATTTTGACAATATTGATGATGATGACCCCTATAACATCCAGATCAAAGAGTTAAAAAGAGAGCATGCACTAAATTGTAAGGTTTTAGAGATGGCCAAACTAGACTATAATGGACTGATCAAAACCAATTAGAAACACAATATTGGTACTGAAGAAGCGCCCAAGATGGCCATAATTGGATATTATTGGGATAAGGAGACGATCACTCAGGTTGTTGACCTCCTTAAGGAATATGAGGATTTCTTTACTCAAAGAGTTTCTAATATTAAAGGCATTGTAGGATCATTGGGAGATATGAATATTCAAGTCAAACTAGATGCTAAACTGGTCAAGAGGAGGCCTTATCACTAAAATCCCAAGTATAAGGAAAATGTGTGCAAAGAACTAGATCAAATGTTGGATGTGGGAATCATTGTCCCTATAGAGGAGTTTGAATGGATTATTCCTATGGTGGTGCAACCCAAGAAGACTGGGGATGTTCAAATATGTCGATTTGAGGAGTCTCAAGGAAGCCTACGTCCATGACCCTTTCCTGACAACCTTCACAAATGAGGTGCTATAAAATGTTGGTGTCTAGGAAGCCTCATCCTTCAGAGATGGGTTCTCAGGATATCATCAGGTTCAAATCACAGAGGAGGATCAATACAAAACCACCTTTGTGAATGAACGGGGGTCATTTGTGTACATGGTCATGCCCTTTGGCTCGAAGAATTCCCCTAAAGTATTTTCCCGGATAGTGGTCTCAACCTTCAAGGAGTTTATCCAGAAGTTCCTTGAAGTATACTTCTATGATTGGATTATTGTTAGTTTGTTGAAGGAACACACACAAGTGCTTTGATTAATGTTAGATCGGTGCCACCAGCTACATATATCATTGAATTTGAATCCATGCTATGTCTTTCCTAATTTCCTTGCCATGCATTGCATTTCCTTTACTTTACTTTCCTTGACTTGCATTTCCATTCCTTTCCTTGACTTTCTATGCCATGAATTTCCTTGTCATACCCCACCTTTCCTTGCACTACCTTTCCTTTCCTTGGAATGACTCTCCTTGAATTTACCTTCTATGCCATTACTTTCCATGTCGTGCCTTGCATTTCCTTTCCATGCCTTTCATTTCCTTGAATTTCCATGCCATGCCTCACATTGTATTACCTTTCCTTTTGTTTCCTCAGCTTGCCTTGCCATGCCTTGTCTTTCCATAGTCTAGGTCATGGTCTAGATAATGGTCTAGGTCATGGTCTAGGTCATGGTCTAGGTCATGGTCATGGTGTAGTTCTAGGTCTAGTTCATGGTGTAGGTATAGGTACATGTATATGTCATGGTCTAGATATAGGTATAGGTCATGGTCATGGTCTATGTCTAGGTCTAGATCTAGGTTTAGGTCATGCCATGCCTAGACTTGCCTTGCCTTACCTTTCCTTTCCTTGAATTTCCATGCCATGCCTTACTTTTCCACGCATTCCATTTCCTTTACTTACCTTTCCATAGCTATACCTAGACATAGAACTATACATTGCCTTGACATTTCTAGCCTTTCCTAGCCTTTCCATGTCTATTCTTGCTTGTCCATGTCATTCCATGCCTTGCCTTGCCATGCCCTGTCTTTCCTTTCCATGCCTCACATTTCCTTTCCTTTCCTTTCCTTTCCTTGATTTTCCATTCCATGCCATGCCTTTCCTTGGTGTGCCTTTCCTTTCCTTGTCATTCCTTTCTTTGTCTTGCCATGTCTTGCCTTGTCTTACCACTAGGTTTGGAGTTTATGCCCTCAAACCAAATTGTTAACATGTCTCTGAAAGGCATGAGGAGGTGAGTTGAAAATTGTGATAAAACTCTAACCAGGCCTCAGATGAATGAATTATTAGTTGCATTGGACTCGGGGCATCAAGTTACATCTAGGGGTATGCCTATGCTATAATTTTGTTTCTAAAAAAAACATATGTTGGAGGATCCCTGGAACTAGGGTTTTGGTTAGTGAGGCACAAAGTAATTTATGAACAAGTGGTGATTTTGAAGAACATTATGTCAAGAGATTGTGGGTAGCATGGTAACATTGGCCTTGGCCGAAAATATGTGCGAGAACTAAAATAACTCTTTTATTCCACTCTATTTGGATTTTGTGCCCCAGACCAAATTGCCAAAATGTCCCTAAATAATTTGAGGAGGTGAGTTTCAACTTGTGATAAAACTCTAACCAGGCCTTGGATGGATGAACCATTAGTTGATATTCCTTGCACCAGGTTACAACTATGATGACCCCTACATTGTCATTCCTGTTCTCATAAAAGAATGTTTTGGAGGATCATAGGAATTAGGGTTTTTCTCAATGACACACAATGCAATTTCTGAACAAGTGGTGAATTTTGAAGAACGTTGTTCCTGGAAATTATGGGTGTCATGGTCACTTAAAATTGGACAAAAAGACACAGGAGATCTTATGGAACTCCATTATTCCACTTGATTTTGATTTTATGTCCCCGAAAAAAATTGCTAACATGTTCCTGAATGGAATGAGGAGGCGAGCTACGACTCACGATAAAACTCTAACCGGGTCTCATATGGATGAAAAATCAGTTGTATTGGACTTGGTTCACTCAACTGCAGCTATGAGAACCCCTATGATCTCATTCAGCGTCTTAGAAAAGTGTTTGTTGGAGAATCTCTAGAACTAGGGTTTGCTTAGTGATGCATAGTGCAATTTCAGAGCCAGTGGTCAATTTTGAAGAACACTATGTTCGGTGATTGTAGATGGTGTGGCCACGTGGGCCTTGTACAAACAAAGGTGTGGGATCTTAAAGAACTTCGTTATGACATTTCCTTTCCTTTCCATGTACATGTCGAACATCAAATGGATGGATAAACAACACATTATTGCAAACAAAAAAACAAACATCTCATTTTCCTAGGCCCTCCCATGAGGGAGTCAAGCCCATTATGTCTCTGAAACCATGTTTATTTTTCTATATGAGAAGATATTGTATTCGATATATTATTACAATGATGAGTGTTCCATATATAGAGAACATATGGTGACCATCCATGAAAGGATATGCCCCTTGGATAATTGATAAGTATTTATTATTATCATTTAATTATTATATATATATATATATATATTATTTAATAATAAATAATTATATTATTAATTATTAATCTAAGAGAATGTATTCCCGATGTTTTCAAAACATCAACATTGACATACCTAACCCTGCATTTTCTCTTTCTCCATTTACGTTTTCAATGGGTTTTTCTTTCCTCGAAGACTTTATACTTTGATTCTGTAGGTTCTTGATGTTTAAAGAGAATAATTGTCTTCCAGGCATACCATCACAAGTTTTCTTTCCAATGAAAATTGTCTTCCAATTACACAAATTTGTCTTCCAATTCCACTAACAATTGTCTTCCAATAGCACAAAATTGTCTACCAATTAAACAAGAAGACAAATGGAAGAAAAAATTGACCGTTGTTTCTATTTTTTCATGCATATCTTGGGCTTGTTTGAGTTTTTTAGATAGATGAGGTTGAGGGGTATGCTTGGTACATATAAATTCCCAATAGGAATGCACACATATTACTGTTTGGAAGGGATGATTCGCCAAGGACACTCAATTTCTTTATAGTCACGGGAGAACCTGGGCGATCTTAATGCAATGTATACAACATTCATAGTAACCCACATAAATTTATGAATACATATGTATAGGGGTTTTGGGACAAATATGACCTAAGGGATTAAGATTGAAATTTTTTTGAAGCATAGAGCAGAGGTTAGAGCACAAAGATGGAGGTGCAAGGATTGTGGGTCCTTCAAAAATAGGTATAGGCATAGTGCACTTATGGATCAGGTGTGGAGGGTGTTAAGGGTTGACTATAGGTTATGCCTAGGCTTAGGTGGAGCTAGGGGGATCTAGGTAATGCTCAAGGTATATCTCTAGGTCAAGGCCTAGCTCAAGGTGATGGTCTAGGTCTAGGTCTAGGTCATAGTCTAAGTTTAGCTCCAGTTCATGGTCTAGGACTAGGTTATGGTCTAGGTCCTGGTCATGTTCATGGTCATTGTATAGGTCTAGGTCATGGTATAGGTCTAGGTCTAGGCCATGGTATAGGTCTAGGTAATGGTAATTTTATAGGTCTAGGTCATGGTCTAGGTCATGGTCATAATATAGGTTCATTTCATGCTCTTGGTCTATTTCTAGGTCTTTCCATGCCTTAACATGTCTAGGTCTATGTCTAGGTCTATTTTTAGGTCTTTTCATGATTTTCCATGTCTAGGGCTAGGTCTAGGTATAGGTCTTACCATGTATAGGTCAAGGCCATGTCTTACCTTGTGATGTACCAAACTTGCTATAGTGTGTGACCGTCTCAGAGGGAGGGAGAGGAATACACAAAGGGGGGTGGAGAGAGAGTGTATGAGAGTGTGAGAGGTAGAGAGAGGAAGAGAG
>SNQJ01S0037001.1:85722-97460 GCA_010110895.2 Picea sitchensis
TCCCATCTTGATGGTTTGTCCATCACGTACATTCTCAGCATGTCCTCTATTACTCTGTTCACCCTCTCTATCTGTCCATCAGACTCGGGATGATATGTTGTACTAAAATTCAGATTCGTTCTGAATCCTTTGAATAGTCCTTTCCAGAAATTCGAGGTGAATTTTGGTTCCCTATCAGACACAATCGTTTTAGGAATTCCATGCAAGCGTGCCACTTATTTTAAGAAGATATCAACAACATCTACTACTTTGTGAGTGGTTTTCAGTGGAATAAAATGGGCAGCTTTTGTAAGCTTGTCCACCACAACCATGATCGAATCATGTTGCTTGCTTGTTCTAGGAAATATTGTAATAAAATCCATGGTCACCACTTCCCACTTCCATTCAGGAATGGGTAAAGGCTGTAGAAACCATGTTGGGTGCCTATGCTCAACCTTAACTTTCTGGAATTCCATACATCTGACAATTAATTCAATGATCTCCCTCTTCAAACCCAGCCAAAAGTAATGGCTTTTGACTGCTGCCACAATCTTATGATATCCAGGCTGTCCATCATACGTCACATTATGCATTTATTTTAGAATCACAAGTTTCAATTCCTGTACATTGGGTACATACACTCTGTCTTTACATAGAAGTAATCCATTAGCTTCCAAGGTGTAACTTTCCTTTTTCTGTGGTCTCTCACATCGTTGTAGCTTTTCTACTAGGTCTCTGTACTGCAAATCCGCATTTGCAGCTTCCAAAATTCTACCCTTGATATCGATCTTGTACATGCTAATGGTTGAAGTATGTAAGTCATGCACTTTTCTACTGAGTGAATCAACCACCTTGTTTTCCTTCCCCTTGATATGCTTGATATCAAAGTCGTATTCGCACAGAAATTTCGGCCACCTACTTTGTCTAGCATTTAAAGTCGGCTGACCAAACAAATATTTCAGACCGTTGTGGTCTGTTTTCAATTCAAATCTCCTTCCCATGAGGTAATGTCTCCATTTCCTCAGAGCGTGGATGATTGCTGCCAGCTCCAAATCGTGATTGGCATAATTATTTTCATGCTCTTTCAACTTCCTGGACTCATAACAGATTACAAATCCATCTTGGCTGAGAACTCCTCCCAACCCTTCCTTACACGCATCTGTGCACACCACGAAATCCATATTTGGATCTGCAATCCTCAAGATTGGAGTGCTATTTAACATGTGCTTTAATCGCTGGAAATCTTTCTCACACTCTTTAGTCCACTAAAACGTTTTCTCCTTCCTTTGCAAAGAAGTGATAGGGTGAGCTATCTTTGAGAACCCTGTTATAAACCTTTTGTAGTAGCCCGCCAGACCCATAAAGGATATGAATTCTACCACATTCCTTGGCGCTAACCATTCTTAGATGGCCTCAACCTTCTCAGGATCCACAGTGATCCCTTCTTATGAAATAATGTGCCCCAACTAATGGATCTGACTTTGGTAAAATGAGCATTTTCTCAATTTGGCATACAGTTGGTGTCCTCTCAACACTTGCAGCACCAGTCTCAGGCGTTGTTCATGCTCTTCCTCTGACTTGGAATACACCAATATGTCATCCAAGAAGACTATGACAAACTTGTCTAAATAGTCCCTAAATACACCATTCATCAAGCACATAAAAATAGCAAGTGCATTTGACAGTCCAAACGACACCACTGTGAACTCGTAATGACCATACCTTGTTCTAAAGGTGGTCTTGCTGATGTCCTCATATTTTATTCTTACCTAGTGATATCCTGATCTGATATCTATCTTCGAAAATCTTTTCGCACCCTCCAACTGATCAAAAAGATCATCGATCCTCCACAGAGGATACTTGTTCTTGACAGTTACCTTATTCAACTGCCAGAAATCAATGCACAACCTCAACATCCCATCCTTCTTATTCATGAATAGGACCGGAGAACCCCAAAGTGACATGCTGGGGTGAATGTACCCCTTCTTTAGAAGCTCTTCAAGCTGTAATTGCAACTCTTTCAGCTCTGGCGTACTCATTCTATATGGAGCTTTCGACACTGGAGCTGCTCTAGGCATCAAATTTATAGAAAAATCGATGTCTCTCTTCAGAGGTAGTCCAGGCACCTCCTGAAATACATCTTTGAACTCTGTGAGTGCCTCATGGTATTCAATCCTTGAGACTTCATCTCTGGATGCTCCCTCCACACAGGCTGCAAGTAATTGACAGCCTTTTCTGTAGCACTTCTTCAGCTGCATGGCTAAGATTTCTCTAACAGCCATAGCTCTAGGAATCCCTTGGACTATTTTTCGATTCCCCTCCTCATCCAAGCATGTAAACCTCTTGTTACAACAGTCCAGGAGGGCATGGTGTTGGTCCAACTAGTCCATTCCAATTAAACAGTCATAAGATCCTAAAGGCAGAATATTCAATTCAGCCTTCGTGCTCAGTCCTTTCATGTCCACAGGATAGGACTTCACCAACTTAGCAACTTTCCTCTTGGTTCCTGTAGACAACTGCACTAACCAAGACTTTTCATGTTTGTTTCTTGATAAATACAAACTTTCCACCACCCTAGGATCTACATAACTATGGCTAGCCCCTGAATCGATTAAAATACTAAATGGTCGATTGTTAATCATACCTTCCAATTCAATCATGTGAGATTGAAATTATGCTTTCTTGTTGTCCAGGGCTGCATAGATCCTTGGCATTCTGCTACCCATATCCTCCACTATTTCAGCTTGTTGAACATTGTGAACGGTTCTCGCTTTATCTTTTCTTTGGGGGCAGTCTTGGTACCTATGGTTTCCTTTACATCCCCAACACTCCATAGGTGGCAGTTTGGGCATTTGTTCATCCACTTCAGCCTTCCTGGGCTCCCTAAAGGATGGTTGTCCATGAGGACTATTTATGAAAAAGGGAGGCTTGTTTCCCTTCAGCCTCTGCTCTTTCCTAAACTTCTTCTGATCATCCCAAGCCTTCTGAAAAGTAGGCCTTTCTCTTTGTTGTTCATACAAGAATTTTTCCCTTCTTATTGTTTCTTCCATAGTCTTGGAATCATCATACTAGATCTTGTCACTAATGGAAGGTGGCAGTCCACTCATATATCTCTAAATATTGACAGTCTCATCTTTGATAAATGGAACATACTTCAGTAGTTCCAAAAACCTTCGTTTGTATTCATCAATAGTCATGTTGCCTATCTTGAGTTCGAAGAACTCCTTCATCTTTTTGTCATAGTATCTTTTAGTCATGTATTTCTTCTTGAAATGCCCCTTGAACTCCTTCCAAGTGACATCTTTCTCTCTGATGTGTTGCACCTGCACAAACTGATCCCACCACATGGATGCTTTTCCTTTCAATTGATACATCACAATTCTTCCTTCTACATGAGAGGAATAATTCTGCAGTTGGAAATATTTCCTCATGCCAAGCAACCAGGTTTTGGCATCTTATTTTCTCCATAGAAAGTTGGAGGCTTGATCTTGTTCATCTCTCCCTTCAATTCATCCACTCCAAATCTTCGGTGTTTTCTGGTAGGGGAAGGGCTTGAACTACTGCATGTCTCCCTACTGGAATTCTTTGGGGAGCGACGATGATGTCTGCTACCACTCCTCGATCTTCTTCTCCTCTTAGGGGTTCTGACACTTTTTGATCTTCTTTTCCTCTCAGGGGTCCTACAACTCTCTGTCTTGCTTGAGTCACTCCCCTTCTCCAATTTCCTTTCTATTCTTTCCAGGCTCTTCAACATTTTTAGGTTGAATTCACCCTACTGATCCTTGACCCTCATGAGCTTCCATCTATTAGCTCGGCGAGCCTGGGCATATTTATGCAATATTTCAATGAGTTTCATCATATGTCCTTCCTTATCCATCTCTTTTCCGTGCCCAATAGAGTTTGATCCTTCGATTCCCAAGTTGGCATCCCTTCCTACCCTTTCGTCCTTTGTTTTGGAGGCAATTGGTACCTCTTCCATTTGTATACTTGGCTATCCTGACACCCGTTGAACTCTGCACACACAACGTGCAGTCAACCGGAGTTTGTCAGGCCTTATCCCTTAATAAAAACCACAACATTCATTAACCAACGTGAATAAGAAAACGTTTCAAATTCACTAAGTTTTTTGAGCCCTGCTTGGCTCTGCAAATTTTCGGGACTTTGGTTTTCGAGGTTTTTGTCCACGAGGATCCAACAGTTAAATCCTCGACAATTCTTATGTCCTTCGAAAATTTTGGGATTTCGAAACTTCAGGGTTTTGGGTTTCGGGGTATTTGGTCCCCGTAGGTTCTCGCCCTCGCATCCCTCTTCAACTCCCGACTCCCGAACTTCCAACCTCTCTTCCTCTGGGTCCACAGCACAGTTTTCGCCAACCCCGATGGCACGTGGTATGTTTAGGAGGGTCCACGTCACCTTCGGTGACATCATCATGCCCACCATTCTCACTTGTCTTCTCGACTCACTGGCACGTGGTGCACACCCATGTGTCCATGTCCATTCCAAGGCAATCCAACGGTTAGACTTCTCTCAGATCTACGACGCAAATATTTTCGGCATTTCGGGGTTTCAGGCATCGGGAGTTTGTACATCCCCACATCTAGAACTTCCATTTGCCAAAATTCTGAAATTACTGTCTACTCTTCCACTTGATCCAACGGTCAAGTTCCTCTGTTACGATCTACGGTGTAGATCGTTTCGGAATTTCGGGTTTCGTTATTTCGTGACTTGCAAAAACAAGGTTCTTCCCCTTTGGTTTCCCAGGTGCCAAAATGTCGTCCGACAGCCATGTGTCCCCCCTAATGGATGGTCCCAACGAATTCGAGATTTCACGTATCGCGATTTCCACGTTCCTATGCAACTCGAAAGGGTTTTTAAACCCTGCGCATGTTTTCCAGATCTGACGGTCACGAGGGTTCTCCTTTTCCCTAAACAGATAATATGGCTCCAACACTTCTGGTGTGGAGTCCTCTCTCCCTATGGCCAGATGCCACCCTGACTGCGATTTTATAACACCGCTACACCTCCTGAGCTTGGTAACACGGTCAAGTAACTCCTTAACACTCAGGAGCATTCAAAGGTCCGAAATTGGCCCTCCAGACACAATTTCTCCTGAAACCCTCAGTCCAAAGACCACTCAACTGGCCCATCTAGGTTCAGCATCGAAACCTTGGCTCTGATACCAAATTGTAACGCCTCCATTCCGGGTCGGGAAGGCACTACTTTGCGGAATAACAATCTCATACTTAATTCTATATATAAGACATGCATTTAAGCAAATGAAACACATTTAAACTCAGAGTAACCATAAGAATTACTACTTATTATAAATAATCAATGGCTTTAACATTACCTTGTATGCACAACATAATACATGATAAATATAAATACACAGACATGCAGAAACGTAATTAAAACATCATCTGACACTTATCTTTGAAATGGTGGTAATTCCACCAACCAGGTGGCCTTCCNCCCAGCCTTAGACCACACTGCTCATCAAGCTCAACAGTGGGTCACCCCCGAGTTGGGACTAAGCTCCACCCCCAACGCAAGGAATCCTAGGCTAGGTTGAGGTTACAGGGTAAACACACAGTCACAAGGAAGGAATTCTCTTCTAGGAACCACTCATACTCACTGTTCACAGACTCTCCTTCCCCACATGCCTGCTCCACCCCAGAAGTATACACCTTCTCTGTCACCTAGATATTCCTTCGGCTGCTAACCTCCCTTGCCTTGGGTTTCATCAACAGACATGACCAAAAGTCTCCGAGCTCTGTAGCAGCTACAAGGTTCCTTCCAGGAGTTCTCCCCTTCCTCTGCGCACTCTCTCACCTGGAGAGAGTCGCTCACAGGCCCAACAACCTGTTCTTCCAACTTCACCACCTCTCTCACTTGGAGAGAGTGTTATGCTAGCTGGCCAACACACCACATAGGATCAAACACTACACGTGCACCACAATCAACAAGAATCCACACACGAACACCCCAGGAGAGATACAGACAGGTGCAACAACATAACCAGACTTAGCAAGGACGGGACACTTCCGTTTTCTCAATCTGGCAACACGGGATAGACTCACACTTTGGATTTTCATGGATGCATGATGAGTTGTCCACACATGGGTTGATTCAGACTCCACGGTTTAGAACAGAGAAGGGGTGTACCGACTTTCCAGAACAAACATAGACTTTTTCCCGAAATCAACATAGGCTTCTGGTTGAGGGGATGTATGGTTAAGAAGATGCACGAGGTCTCTTGCCGAGGTCGGACCAGTTCACGCTCAGACGTTCAGGTCGAATGGAGGCGACACCCCACCATAGCTCATCTCAGCCATTTTATTTGCATGGGATTGGGTTGACACTTGTCACCCGTGAAGCTACATGCTTCCATCAACATGCGTTCCTCCCACCATTTGGAAGTCACATGTCATTCCAAAAGAACTTAGGATAACAACATATTATTCACATGTATTTTTTGAATAATATTAAAATATTATTCCCAAGACTTAAGCCCTTAGGTTTAGCCCCTAGGATCCACACTTAGCCCCCTTTTCCCACCTTCCAGCCCCTAATCCCTTGCCCACTCTGTGGAATCTTAGTCCCCCATCACTCATCCATCGTGTTGGCCTGCATGCAGCGATGTTTATATTTTTATTAATGTTTTGCATAGATACATGTACAACATCAGTCTCTTTCTCTTTAGCACTCAGGCTCTTCAGCCTAACAATCACATAAGCCCACCGCCTTATATAAACTTGGCTCACCAACCTATAAAACATTTTTACAACTCATTTTGTAAACAAGATTTACAACTGGGCTTGGCCTTGGGGACATTACATCTAGGGTTATCGGAATGTGCAACTGGACATACTCAAGGGTTGACATCAATATACGATATCACTCTCCAAGGGTTGACATAAATGACAACCAACTGTCTATCAATCTAAACCAACTTTCCAACAATCTCCCCCTTTGGCATTCATGTTAACACCAACATTGATGAAAACACTTAGTCACAACAATACTCATGTTCATGCTCCCTGTGATCATCGTTCCTCGTCAATGTTTCTATCTCTCCCCCTTTGACATCAATGGAAAAGTGTTTCTCTCCTTGGATATGCTCCCCCTTACTGAACTCTCCTTGGGGCTACTCCCCCTGTCTGCACTGTCCTTTGGGTCGCTCCCCCTGTCTCCATGCCTCTAATTACTCTCTCTCTCCCTTTGAAAAAGGATTAACTTCCCCTGTCAATATTACACTGTACCTTCTCTAACCAATACCGGTTAAAATAATATCTCCCCCTGTGGGTGTATCTCCATGTCCATGTGCTACTAATAGTCCTTTCTTAGTCTCTCTCTCTCTCGGATGAATTCTCTGCACGTTTCTGTTTAGATCAATATAGGTCTTCCTATACCTACTTCTTTTTGGAGTTAGTTTCCATTGGTGCTTCCTCATGTAATCAAATTGAATATATAAAATTCATTCAATATTAAGCATCAAATAATCATCCAACATTCTCTAAATCAATATATGAATCATTCTCTGAACCACTCTTCGAACCACTCTCTGAACCAATCTATGAATACATTTTCTCATCCACTGTCACATGTCTATCCAAACCTGTTAATCCATCTATGTCCATATTTTCCAAGACTTTGAAACTCAACTATCCACAATATTGACCCATTTGTCACTGTACTATCATGAATTCATCACTGTTGCAACTGATTATCAAATGTCAAATGTGTCCACTGGTATTCTCTAATTCTATAAACCAAAATTTTCATATATGGAACAACCTGTGTTGAAGATATCTTTGTATGAATACAATCATAGAATTCTTCCCATGTAATTTTCCAACTGATAAATCTGTCATACTGTACTTTTGTTAACTGATTTCTTTGAGTCTGTCTACTCGAACTCTATAAGCTACTCGAAGGCCGATTCTTTAATCTATCCCATCTACTGCATAAACTCCCCATGTCTAATATTCATATTATCTGAGAGTCTCCAAGCTGAAGGGCTCAAAAAAATACCCTCTCTGATGCATAGTCATCTTCCTCTTCGTATGTGGATACATCTTCCTTTTATTCCTCTTTCTGAATTATGTCACCATCCTAAGTTTTGACATCTTCTTCATCGTCTACTTGAATTCCGACACTTTCCACTTTTCCTGTAAATTCATCATGATCTTGTGTTACTGCAAATCCTGAAAATATGATTCCTTGGACTTGTTCTTCATTTGCTTTCTCCTCTTGTTTTTCACTTCTTCTCAAATCCTTCTTGTGTCTGACATCAATATTTTCTTTCATGGGAGGCTTTATCACACTTCTACAATTTCGAGCTATGTGTCCATAGTTGTTTCATTTGTAACATTCAATATTTTGCGGGGCCACATAAGCATTTATTTCCCGATCATTTCTTTCATAAGCGCTATAATATGAAACCTTATGTCCAAAGTTAGTACAATAAAAAAATTGACTATAAATAAATTTACATACCTGGGAGTCAATGATATTCTTTGTGGTGTAGTCCTTCTGGGTTCTTGTATTGGTTGATCATGATTGACATTTCTTTGTTCCCTGAATGTAGAAGGTATTTTTTATTCATTCATTTATGATTCTTGTTGACCATGATTCCTTCCTTTGAGAACTTCTACATAACTCTTTTGTTCTATTGCTTTTTTCATGGAGATTGAACCTTTCTCAGTCTACATCTGGTTGTATCCTAGTCCAGACATGTCATACTATGGCCTTTGATTGTTGATGATCTTATCTAATGTCTTGGTGCTATCTCCTTGCATGTCCTTATTCTAAATTTATTTTCTTAGAGTGACTACTTTTGCTTCCAACCTTTCAATCATCTTCTCCTTCTTTCTCGCTGACTTCTGAGTATTTCTTCAATCCTTCTATCATATTCTACTTGGACTTTCAACTTCGTAATTATATTCTTGACTTCCTTTGAGTTGAGATTATGGGCTCCTTTTACTTTTAGTTCTTCCTTGAGTGACTTGTTTTTATTTCTTTCTTTCCTTAGTTCTTCTAAGGCACTAATTAATTCTTCTCTGAGATCAACTTCACCTTCTTCTTCAAAACCATCGAAGTTTCTTGTTTGATTTTTCCTATACATAAATAGTACCTTGTCTAAATCACTATCGGTTTCATCATCTTCATTAGATGAAGAACTATCTTCTCTTGAGTATATTTTTTTCTTGAAGACTTTCCTTTTGTCTTTCGTGTTTCCCTTTTGATATGTATTTTGTTTCTTGGGATCTTCCTCTTCATCACTGTTATCACTGAAATTTCGTCCACAACATTGCACGCAAATGGTTACATAAATGCATCAATTCCAAACACCTATTAGTCCACCCGCAACACCAAAATGCATTTCCAAGAGGCAAAAAACTATACAATTGGGACAAATTTGACATGTGCTAACTCGCTAAAGGAAGCGCACGCACATTGCGCGGACCAAAGAAGCTTGTAGAGAAAAAAATGTGCCATATGCGCGACTGTGTATGAGAAACGTCGCTCACTCCTATGAACAATGCATTTATGGTTCTTGTCAGCCCCTCAACCACTTATGGACCAGCTCCCAACTTGATTTGACCTTAAGATCTGAGCTAAATCCAAATGGGGAGCTGGTTAAGGACAAAGGGTGCCCTATATTGCCTTGAAAAAATGGTATAAATGGAGGCCATGGGTGCACTAATAAACTAATATTTTCATAGTATTGTTATGCTGCCTCAATCCTCCCTTGAGAATCCTCTTTTCTCCTTGGATCATTCTAGCAACATTCCAATAGGCCATTCCACTCACCTCTTGAGGGAATAGGCATTGATTTCTTCATCATTTTCTTTCTTTTCTACCATTGTAATAAGAGCTCTCCATTAGGGAACTCAAGAGCCCTCCCAAGGAGGAAGAGGGGACCCATAAGTCCTCATTTCTCTATGGTGTTTTTCCAACTAATATAGTTATCTATTGGTGGCATAATCCTGGTCATTGGTTTATTGTTTTTGGTTCTAAAAGTTTCTTATACATTCTAGTTTTGTTTCCTTAGTTGTTTTTAGTTTGTTTACTTGTTTATTTCATGTGATTAGTTTGTTTAACTCATGCAATAACCTTTGTCTTGTATAGTAGGCCCAACTAGGCATGCAAGCGCCCTTTTTTTTCTCACCCAAGTGATGAAACAGACACAAGAATCACAATCTAACTTCTTTACATAAGGACACTTATTTGAAAAATGACCAATTTTGCCACAATTAAAACATTTCAACAAAATCTTGCCTTTGTATTTATGTGTTCCTTATTGAAAATTTCTTATGAAGTTTTCCATTTCTTCATCTTCCTCTAAATCATCATTGCAACTACATTCTGACTTTGGATTTTTCTTTCTCTTTTTCTTTATCTTCTTGGATGCTTTAATGTTTCTTCCTTGTAACTGGGTTGTCCTGTTTTGTTCTCATTTCATAAGCGGTGAATATCCCATGTAGCTCATCCATGCTCAAGGTATACAGATATGATCTTTCTTCCAGGGATGAAATATTCTGGTCATATCTCATAGGTAGATACCTCAACACTTTTTGAACAATGATTTATTCCTTCATCTCTTCTCCCAAACCTTTGATGGCATTGACTGTCTCATCAAATCGTAGAAATTAGGAGGCAATATTTTCATATTCCTTCATCTTCAATTGTTCAATCTTGTCTCTAAATGTTTTAAGTTTGGCTCCCTTAACCTTGGTGTCTCCTTCATAGATATTCTTTAGTTTGTCCCATATTTATTTTGTGGAATCACAATGCACAAATTTGGTGTATACTGATTCAGTCAAACTGTTCAGGATAAAAATTTTGGCTCTAGCACCATTATCTTCAGGTTTCTTTCCATCCTTATCTGTCGAGGGAGTGGCAGGTGCTTTCTATCCATCAACTATTGATCACCAAACATCGAATGCTTGTGCCTCTATATATTTTTTCATTCTCTTACTCTAGAATTCATAGCTCTCGCCATCAAACTGTGGCACCCCAATTCTAGTGTAATCCATGATCTCCTTCCAGTGGTTAGACTTCTTCTTGAAGGACCTTCTTTGATACCAATTGTTGGATTATTGAGAGGGGGGGTGAATCAATAATGAACAATTTAGACCACTTTTAACCACAATTTATATTCCTTTTTCTCATTCAAACACGTTCATCTGTTCATCATCAATATCTTATTGTATCATAAACATTAACATCCATCAATTCATAATAAACAATAATAAACACATCCACACAATACACAATACACCAATATTTACACGAAAACCTAATGTGGGAGAAAAACACATAATTTATTTCTTATATGTCAAATAATTACATTCAAGGAAGTACTAACTTCCAATTCTACAACCTCAACTGGAAGGAGGCTCCAACCCCCTAGTTTCTCAGGCTCCAACTTGAAGGAATCTCCAAATCCCTAATTCTCTAGCTCCAACTAGATGGAGGCTACAACTCCCTGAGTTCTCCAACTACAACCAGAAGGTGGCTACAACCACCTAGTTCTTAGGATCCAACCTAAAGGAATCTCCAACTCCCTGATTCTCCGACACCAACCGGAAGGAGGCTACAACCCCGTTTCTGTTAAGAACCAAACATCAATATAGCATAGAAAAACCTCAGGAAAAGTACTCAACACCTTGAAAAAGAGATAATTTCAGATAATAAGCCTCTTCAAGGGGGAAACCTCCTTTTACCCCACTTAAATGTTCAAGTACAAGATG
>SNQJ01S0037002.1:7791-54145 GCA_010110895.2 Picea sitchensis
CTAGATCTCAGCCTTACAATCATTTAAGGCAACCTTTATCTAAAGCCTACACACATGTATGGCTTTTGTCTCTTCGGCCTTACAACATTTAATACAATTTCAAAATTTGAAATTTGAAAGTGAGAGGGATGTGCCTCTCCTCTCCATTGAACGCGTGTTGGTTGGCTGGCACTTGATGATGTGGAGTGATGCTCCTGCATCATGGACTATTGGGGTTTGATTGTTGTTTATATGACATATGCACATCTGATTAGATGTATGATGATTTATTTTATTTCTAACATGATTCGTTGATGATGCAGGCTAATGATATCTTTCCGACCAGACTCACATGTGGAGTATAGGGGTCACACAAGACAACCAAATACTTTGAGGGAGAGGTGTGGATAGCAGCCCACCCACAACCTACTAGCACTCATGCCATGGCTTGAACTGTAGGTTAACGATTACCTAGATCGAGAAGACCCATGATGTCATGAGGGAAGGCTGCGATAGTCACTCGCGATGATTCTAAGGGGTGCACAATAAGGAAGGGGCCTTATTCCTTAGAGGCCCTTAGTCTTCCACAAGATCACCTGGTGGAGTATTGACTCTAGGGGTTTTTTATGTCTACCAAGTTAGTCAAGAGGTGAGTGGCACCATTGGAGCACGTAGTGCATCCTAAAGGGCACATCGTGCAAGGAAAATTTAAAGACGAGAGTGGCACCCTTGGAGCATGTAATGCATCTTGAAGGGCACGTCGCACAAGGAAAACAAAAAAGGTGAGTGGCACCCTTGGAGCACCTAGTGCATCCTAAAGGGAACGTCGTGATTTCAACATGTAAGTGAATAATCCTAGTCGACCTTAAAATGAATGATGTGATATGTAAGTTTAAAAAAAATAAAATATTTCCCTAATAAAAATGTCGCCCAACCTAGGAAATTAAAATCTAGGTCTAAGTGATACTTGTGGTAAAAATAAAAATAATAATATAATCATAATTAAACATGTGACGAGAAGGGGGTAGGAAATTCAATTAATTTATTAAAATCAAATTATATTGAGGGATTAAAATTTTAAAAGGGAATTGATTGTTTTTCTACATATGCTAATTAAAATTTATTAATTAAAAAGAAAAAGGGGTAAAAGGTGATTTTTATACACTTGCTAATTTGAGTTTTAGTTAAGAAGGGAAAAGAGGGAAACTTAAAAAAATAGGAAACTTAGGGGAAAAGAGGAAACATAAGGAAAAAGGAAACGTAAGGAAAAAGCAGAATGACTAACTTATTAAGGAATCTTGCCTTTAAGAACTTTCTAAATATAAACTCAACTAGGAATTTAGTAAGGGCGTAAGTCATTTAAAATGTGTAAGGGAATATGGGGACACCAAGGAGCAATTTTAGGAATGCTTCTAGGTGGGTGAGGGAAATAGGAATAATTAAATAATTAATGAAATTAATTTTTGGTGCAAATAGGGGATGGGTGACATGTGTACGGGGGAGATTTTTCTGAATTAAATTAATGAAAAATAAATTAAATGGGAATTTGGGAAAGAAATCACTTAGAAACTCTATAAAAGGGATGGAGGAGAGTATGGATCTCTTCTTTTATGCGTAACATTAGGCTGCATAATTTTTGTCTCGACTGACTTATCTTATGGG
The DNA here is from genome assembly GCA_010110895.2 of Picea sitchensis. Classification (NCBI taxonomy): domain Eukaryota; kingdom Viridiplantae; phylum Streptophyta; class Pinopsida; order Pinales; family Pinaceae; genus Picea; species Picea sitchensis. The sequence goes on from SNQJ01S0037002.1 coordinate 9,433, forward strand.
AGTTGGGATACCCATCTAGGTGACGAATGGTAGCTCGACCATGAGAGGCAAGATGGGAGCTAGTTGATCTCTATTATAGTGTGTGTGGCCCCTTTGCTTCTCAAGGGGATAAAGGGGAAGAAGAGTACCCCTATCATTGGTTGGGAGGCATCGGTAAAGTCACATCGGTTGGAAAGCGAGAGATGGATGGAGCGCCCACGGGACAACGACTCAGAGTTGTCACCTTGGGCTACGGTACACATGCTTTTATTTTGAATGGTAGATTAATATTGTACATGCATTTCCATTACTGTACTTCTATTGTGTAAAAAAAATGTGTTTTACTTAGTGTTTTTAATCGAGAACTTAAAGTCATCATAGCTTTACGCTCGTTGCATTGAATTGATTTCTTTGGCAACCGATCCTTGATTGCTATGACTATTCTGTTTTGTTTTATTGATTACTATGAATAGATTGTGCTTTTTATTTCATCCTCATCCCTAGATCATCAGTCCACGCCTGAAAAGTCAGCCAGGAGCCGAATCGAAGGTTGTCACTTTGGCGCATATAGACCTATAGATTTTAATGCCCTTCTTTTTTGTATGTGGATGATGAGAAAATAATGTTTTTGCCCAGTTGTCTACCCCTGTTGATTGTTCTTGGTTGAATGATTTTCTTGCACCCTCTTGCAATTGAATACCTCTACGTATTGTTTATCTTTTATCTTTGCGATCAACTCAATACCTTATGCGTGTTTAGATCACCTCTGCGTTTTTAAGGGTATTTTATTCTCTGCTATTTTCTTATCAGTTCCTAGCTCTTGAATGGAAGAACCTCAACGTCAGGGATGATTTTAGGAGCTAAATTTCACTCATGGGCTAATTTTCCATGGTTTTTCCAAAAACTAGATTCGCTATTTTAAAAATGATTCGCCCAAATTCTACAGGATAAAATTATTTTACCTCAAAAATTGCCAAAAATTTATAAAAACTATATAAAATCCTTAGAAATTTGAATATTTTTACAAAAATATCACCAATCATTTATAGTTCGCATATGAAGGATTAGTAAGATTCGCCAAGGTTTCTACATTTTAAGATAAATTTCCATCCTTAAAATCATCCCTGCTCAACGTTGTCCACTTGAATGATTGTGTTTCATTTTAAATTAATGAGACTGTGATTAACTTATTATTTGACAGTTACCATTTGTTGGACAGTGTTGTTTTTAGCTATTGGTGACTGCAATTGAATTTTTTTAGACAATAAACGATTATTGACAGCACTCTTTTTACCTATTGTTGACTGTGGACTAAGTAAATCCATTTAATTTTGATTGCAAATTTATATATCCACTTACAGGTTGACTGTGAGTTTTTATAGCGATTTCAAATGCATATTTATGTTTTGACTGTGCTTTTATGGTCATGAAGGTATGTGTTTTATTGTATGCATTTTTAATGTATGTTTTGTACTGGGTGCGTTGATGTATTCGTTTTATTTTTAAAACTCAGTGTAAACCTTACCTGGATTGGGCAACGAAATTACCCATTGTTGACCGTGTTTTCTTATGATCAAATCAATGCATTCTTACCTTGATTGGGCAATGTTTCTACCTCCGCGATTCCACATTTTTATGCCAACTTATCGTATAATTTCTCTGCATATTCACCTATCCTTGTGCCAACAATAACATCCCTTTACTCTACACATTGAATAATGGGACCACAAGTTTACCTGAAAGTTGTGACTGCCATTGATTACATTGTCAGCGTTTTATATAGTCTAGACAACATTAACCCCACTTGTTGATTTAGACAACAACATCTGGTGTTAATGGGCATCAACTTCTTTTTTTTTAGTAAATAGTGACCCCACAAACTTCCTGGAGAGAAAATTGTGCATTTGACAGAGTTTCCTTATTTAATAAGAAACAAATTTATTTGCATTTGATGCTGTGAATGAGAGTGATTGGTTGTTGCATTTTGACTGTGTAAGTGGTTGGGTAATTGATTGCTTTGTATGACTGTTAGTAGCAACGTTTTTGTACACCTCTTATGATTGTGAATTTGATCTTCATACAATGAATCTCTATAGTATTTTTTTATATAGCTTGTCCATATATGGTAGCGATTTTTATTTTTGTAAGGACAATCCTTTTAACCCACAATTTCCATAAATATCTTACAGACAACGATACTATCTTAAATGACAATTGATCCTTCAAACAACAATTGATGGTTGACAACATTTTTCTGGTGTATGGATGCAACCTTAATACCTTTAAGAGAGAAGTTAGTAACACTTGTCGTGTATAGATCTGACAGCTAAGTTAATAAATTTTTGTTTAACCCGTCACCATGCTTATTAATATTAATAATTGTGGTCTGTAGATTGACATGGAGTTTAATAATAATTATGTTAAACCAATTTCAATATATCCCTGCACTTAAACCACTCAGAATTTAAGCTCAGTGATTCATAACTATTAGGAAACTATTCTTCATTCCGACAACAATAAATGTTGATAGTGATTCACTGATTGGTATCATTTTATAGATAGCTTTTAATTGTGAATGTAGTGGACAACATGTAACATGTGAAGTGTTATTCTTAGTTGTAATTGTATAATTTACATAGTAAATTTTATACAACATCAATATAATTGATATTTCCTTTACACAACGATAACCTATCTTTTGACGACAAATGAATGGTCGATAGTGTTTTTATATAGATACAATAAATCCTTTATTTAGATAGTAATTATAGTGTTTTTCCTCATCTTTTCTTTCATTTCCAAGTTGTGAATTATGTGACAACGACTTACATGCCAGCGATCTATTGGAATGATAAGTCACAAAAGTTACATGTAATGGATTTATTTTTATGTGAAGAACTTGGTGTTCAGTGGAACTAAAATTATTTCTTCGTTGTACAACCCAAGTCCTAAAAGATAGAAACTTCATAAGATAGCCTTCTAGTTTCAGTTTTAAAGGGAAACAATTTTTACTTATCTGACATTGGGAAGTGGAATAGTTGCGACAAACTATGGTTTAATAATAATATTTTAATATGTATAGATTGATTTTGTTGCGTAAGGAAATTATTGTTCATATGAAAGTCATAGTCATCTTGTTGACTTGTCGATTGGGTGCTACAGTTAGTCGTCAGGGGTTAGATAGTGAACTTAATCTCCTAGCATGTTGAATTTAGCTTGTGATGAGAGTCCAATTATGTTGTTGCACCATGGTTGTTGTCACGCCTATCACCTGGCGATGACATGATTCCTAATGAGGGGATCATTGCACGCCCTAATTGATAGAGGTGAATGATAACTTGGTCAGAGTCTGTGCTACCCGTTGTGGGCATTGTGTTCGTTGTATTTGTTGTTGGTACTTGGTTTGTAACACCTTAGCATTGTTTGGTTATGTGTGCCGTAGAGGTTTCTAGTTATTGGTCATCAATTCGTTGTGTCAGGATTGTGGGGGTTTTCCTTTAGCTTGTAGGTGTTGTCTTTCTTGTGTTGGGAGGGTAGTCGTTGTATTGTCCTTGTGTCACATGTTTGTCTGGTAGCATGATGTGCTATTGTGTGGAGTCGTTGTTTGTCTATTGCCTGAGTGCATATGTTTTGTTTGTCATCAGGTTGTATGGTTTAACTATTGTCATCGTTGCCTTCCTGCCTAAAAACAAAAAAAAATATTTGCACTTTTGCTTCTCTTTTAATCATAACAATTAGGGTCGTAACATATGATATTAGAGCAGGTTCAACCCATGACTTGGGATCACTACGAATTTCATTGATGTGATATTTGATTATAATGTTGCTAATTAAGTGGACTTGTATTCATGCAGGTAATCATGGTTAGAGGATGTCGTAGAGGTAGACGACTGGGTGCTAGAGGAGGAGGCACGACACCTCCAGTAGCATCCATGCTTGAGGGGTCTAACCCCCAGGGAGACAAACAGGTTGTCGACAAGGAGAATATAGCGGTGGGTGATGTGGTTGGGATGATGAGGTCCTTTCAGCACATGTCTGAGGAACTGAGCAGTCGTTTGGACTGAGATGAGGCTAGGGCACCGGCACCCCATGAGGGTCCACCACATGCTTTGTTCGATACTAGTAGCATTCACTGCGAACTCGAGAAGGTCAAATTTCTCGAGTTCTTTGATGCCCCAGATAGCGCAACCATCGAGGCATGGTTGGAGAATATGGCAATGTGCTTTGCACTTCGTGACTATACCTCCAACATGAAGGTCTACATGGCGGTCTTTCAACTAAAGGGGAGTGCTCTTCTATGGTGGAAGACACTCCTACCACAATTGAACATGGTCATCGAAGACATGTCATGGGAACTATTCGAGGAATGGTTTGGAGAGAGGTACCTATCAGAGGAATTCATTGAGCGTCATCTCAACGAGTTCAACGCCTTGTTATAGGGAGGTCATATGGTGCTCGAGTACGAGGCCTATTTTATGGAGTTGCTTCGGTATGCTCCACATCGTAATACCAAGAAAGTTAAGGTCAACAGGGTCTTGTTCGGCCTTAATGTCAACATATGTGTAAAGGTTAGGATTCTAATGCCTCAGACCTTACATGATGTCATCCAGAAGGCCCTCATAGCAGAGGAGGAGCTTATCAGCAAGGGTCAGAGAAGGACTCCTGCGAGACTAGTAGGGCAGGTGTCATCTGGTGCGCAGCAACATTAGACACCAGCCAGACATACACCATGGTATCATGGATTCCAGAGAGGATACACTTTCACTACACCTCGACGACCAACACTTCAGCAGTAGACTCCTTACCGGGGACCACAACATTAGTAGCAACGTTGACCGTAGCAACAACGGTTTAGGCTTGTTCAGCAGAACAGACCAGGATTTTAGGCCAGTGGGCTGTCAGCTTCTACTTTGGGTACATGGAGTACAGGACCAAAGAAGGGGTGTCAGACATGTGGGGAGCCACATTACCAGCACGACTTCCCTATGGAGAGGACTAGAGCATCTTGATCAGTTGGACACACTACCATGGGAGATTTGGACAAGGCCCATCAGATTCATCCAGCGGTGAATAACCTCCAGGCAAAGCACTAGTCGATTGTGCTCGAGATGTCAGGTACCATCGCTTACTAGAACCTTAGTATTTTGATATATCTCGGTGCTATTGAGAGTTTCATTTCTGTTGCAGCGCTAAAAAGTATTAAGGTAAAGGCAGTTGAATAGGATGAGTTTAGCTTTGTAGAGATCGCTTCAGGAGCCAAACAGAAGGTTGGAGGAAAGGTTACGGGTTGTACCCTTAACCTAGGAGATTTTGTCACTAGGGCCAACCTATACGTCATGATATTAGGATATTATGATGTCGTGATCGGTATGGATTGGTTGGAATCGCATGAGGTGATACTCAACTATAAAATGAAATGGTTGAGCTTGGTCGATGATGAAGGAAAGAGACACATGATTGTAGGTCAGAACCAAGTATTTTCTGTGAGGTTTATCTCTTCCTTGTAGTTACGGAATAACATGCACAAGGGGTTTAAGCTTTATGCGATCCTTGCATTAAACAAAAAGGGATTAATGGAAGGTCTAGAACATTTTCCAGTGGTGAGAGAGTTTTCGGACGTCTTCCTAGAGGAGTTACCTAGGATGTCACCAGAGAGGGAATTGGAGTTTACCATATACCTAAGATTGGGGACTGAACCAATAGCGAGAATGCCTTATCATATTTCAACCCCATAGTTACAGGAGTTGAGAATGAAACTGAAGGAGTTGTTGTACCTAGGAATTATACGTTCAAGTGTGTCACCATGGGGTGCGCCTATTATCTTCATATGAAAGAAGGATGGGTCGTGGAGACTTTACATTGACTACCGTCAATTGAACAAGGAAATGATCAAGAATCAGTATCTATTGCCAAGGATTGATGATCTATTTGATCAGATGAAGGGTGCGATGATGTTTTCCAAATATCAACTTGAGATCAGGGTATCACCAGTTACGGATCAAGGAGGCTAACATCCCTAAGACCACCTTTAAGATGAGGTTTGGACATTACGAGTTTATTGTTTTACTATTTGGACTGACGAACACCCCAGGGGTATTTATGAGTTTGATGAAAGGGGTCTTCTGTGAGAACTTGGACAAGTTCATCCAAGTATTCATTGACGATATTTTGATTTACTCTCGGATGATAGAAGAGCATGATGATGACTTGCACTTAGTACTACAGTGTCTGCGAGAGAACAAATTATATGGGAAATTGTCTGAATGCTCGTTTTACCAATAAAATATTCACTACTTAGGGCATGTCATATCCGACGAAGGTATCACCACGGATCCAAAAAAGGTTGAGGCTATTATGGAATGTCCTACACTGATGAATGTCCCAGAAGTGCATAGCTTCATGGGTCTAGAAGGATACTATCGACGACTCATCGAGCGATTTTTGAAGATAGCAAATCCAATCACGCAATTGCATAAGAAGAAAAAGAAATTTGTTTGGACCGAGAAATGTGCAAAGGCATTTCAGAAGCTCAAGGAGCTGTTGAAAACTGCACTAATACTAAATTTCCTTGACATGGACGTGGACTTCTTGGTATGCATTGACGCATCCAATGGAGGCTTAGGCGGAGTCTTTATGCAAGACGGTCAAGTGATCGCTTACATCTCGAGGAAATTGAGAAGGCATGAGGAGAACTATGCGACGCACTATTTGGAGTTAGACATTGTTTATTCCTTGAGAGTTTGGATACACTACCTTATTGGATGGAAGTTTGCACTAAAAATGGACCACTGTGGACTACAACACATCTTTATGCAAAGTGACCTGAACACGCGACAACGACGTTGGTCGGAATTACTTAGCGAGTATGACTTTGAGATTGCTTACATAAAAGGAACAATGAACCGAGTGGCAGATGCATTAAGTCAGAGACCACACATATTTTCGGTGTTGCCTCTTCAGATGAATCTACGTGAAAAAATTCTAACTTTACAGTGCGACGATGACTAGTACAAAGAGGTTAAGGAATTTATCGGAAAAAACACAATGATGGTACCAAGATTTGAAGGATTTATGTTTGACGACGATGGATTATTGAGGTTTATAAATCAAATTTACATACCACTGAATGACATTTTAAGGATTTTGATCCTAAACGAGGCTCACAGAGCAGTGTACATGGCTTACCCGGGAGTCACGAAGATGAGGGAGGACCTTAAAACCTTATTCTTTTGGAAAGGAATGAAGGCATACATAGTCAACTATGTGGCTAGATGTCTAGAATGTCAACAAATGAAGGTTGAACATAGACATCTAGCAAGATTACTACAGCCTCATGCTATTCCAGAATTGAAATGGGAGGTCATTTCGATGGATTTCATTGTTGGGTTTCCACTGATGGCAAGGCGACATGACTTTATTTTTTTGGTAGTTGACACTATGACAAAGACTGCTCATTTTATTCCCGTATGTACAACGTATCATGAACCTGACATAGATAGAGTTTTCATTAGTGAGATTGTGAGGCTTCATGGAATGCTTAAGAATATTATATTTGATAGAGGATTGATGTTTACAGGACGATTTTGGACTATTTTCCAAGAGGCCTTGGGAACCCAACTCAACATTAGTACTGCGTATCACCCTAAGACAAATGGGTAGACTGAATGAATAAACCAAGTCTTGGAAGACATGTTGCACATGTATGTGATGGAAACAACAGAAGCATGGGGAAGAATTATTTCCACAAATGAATTTTCTTATAACAACAGTTACCAAAGCACCATTAAGATGGTGCTTTTCGAGTTTCTTTATGGGCGACCATGTCGGAAGCCTTTGAGTTGGGATCAGCTTGAGGATAGGGTCCTGGTGGGACCAGAAGTGATCCAATAAATGGAATATCAAAAGCAAACAATAAGACAAAGGATCAAAGAAGCACAGGATCGATAGAAGACTTATGTTGATGCATGTCGTGTCGACCGTAGTTACGAAGTTGGAGATCGAGTCTTCTTGCAGGTAAAACTACATAAGAGTTCGATCAAGTTTGGAAAGGGAGGTAAACTCTCTACTAGGTTTGTGGGACCTTTTTAGATTGTGGAGAGGAAGGGGCCCATGGCCTATCGACTAGCCTTGCCTAATTCTTTGAGGCGTATGCACGATGTTTTTCATGTATCTTTTTTGAGACATTATATTAGTGATGCTACACATGTTATTGACATGAGTTCCTTGCAGGTATCAGAAAAGAGGGCACTCATGAATGAACCGATCTACATCATGGATCATCGCATTCAGTAACTACGACATCGAACAATAGATCATGTCAAGGTCCAGTGGGACAACTATAGTGCGCACTTGGCGACCTGGGAAGACGCATATGATATGCACCATCAGTTTCCATTTTTATTTGATAGATAGACTAATGATACTGTGATACACATTATTCGACACTTCTATACTATGAAACTTCAGGATGAAGTTTAGACCAAGAGGACATGTATGTAACATCCCGCTCTTGCGCGCAATGAGTGAACTTACTTTTTTAGGAAACTTACTTGCAAGTGATCTAGATTATTATACTATTGGTCATTTGATTATGATTATGAATCATTATGGATGTTATGATATGGTATTTTGTGTATTTACATAGACAGGTTCTATTGATTGGGTTCTCCTGAGTGTGCAAGACTTGGACCTCGAGGATGCAGAGGCATCGATGAAACCCCTTGGACTCTGAATTGAGTCAGGGAGTGGAATATTGGGGTTTGATTGTTGTTGATATGACATATGAACATATGATTAGATATGATGATTGATTTTATTTCTGACATGATTTGTTGATGATGCAGGCTAATGATAGCTTTTCGACTAGACTCACATGTGGAGTAGAGGGGTCACGCATGAAAAATAGAGACTTTGAGGGAGAGGTGTGGACAATAGCCCTGTCATATCCTACCAGCACTCCCACCATGGCTTGAACTGTATTTTAATGATTACCTAGTTCAATAAGACCCACAATGTCGTGAGGGAAGACTGCGACAATTGCTCATGATGATTCTAAGGGGTGTGCAATAAGGAATGGGCCTTATTCCTTAGAGGCCTTTAGTATTTCACAAGATCACCTGGAAAAGTCTTGACTCTAGGGGTTTTTTATGTCTACCAAGTCATTCAAGAAGCAATTGTCACCCTTGGAGGACGCAGTGTGTTCTGAAGGTCACATCGCACAAGGAAAACAGAAAAGGCGAGTGGCACCCTTGGAGAACCTAGTGCGTCCTGAAGAGAACATCATGATTTCAATGGGTACGTGAATAATCCTAGTCGAACTTAAAATGAATGACGTTATAAGTAAGTTTAAAAAAAAAAAAAAAATTCCCTAATAAAAATGTCGCCCAGCCTAGGAAATTAAATTCTAGGTCTAAGTGATACTTGTGGTAAAATAATAATAATAATATAATCATAATTAAACATGTGACAAGAAGGGAGGAAGAAATTCAATTAATTTATTAAAATCATATTATATTGAGGGATTAAAATTTTAAAAGGGAATTGATTGTTTTTCTACATATGCTAATTAAAATTTATTAATTAAAAAGAAAAAGGGGTAAAAGGTGATTTCTGTACACTTGCTAATTTGAGTTTTAGTTAAGAAGGGAAAAGAGGGAAACTTAAAAAACTAGGAAACTAAGGGAAAAAGGGGAAACATAAGGAAAAAGGAAATGTAAGGAAAAAGAAGAATGACTAACTTAGTAAGGAATCTTTCCTTTAAGAACTTTCTAAATATAAACTCAAGTAGGAATTTAGTAAGAGTGTAAGTCATTTAAAATGTGTAAGGGAATATGGGGGCACCAAGGAGTGATTTTAGGAATTCTTCTAGGTGGGTGAGGGAAATAGGAATAATTAAATAATTAATGAAAATAATTTTTGGTGCAACTATGGGGATGGGTGACATGTGTACGGGGGAGATTTTTCTGAATTAAATTAATGAAAAATAAATTAAATGGGAATTTGGGAAAGAAATCAGTTAGAAACTCTATAAAATGGATGGAGGAGGAGGAGTATGGATCTCTTCTTTTATGCGTAACGTTACACTGCAGAATTTTTGTCTTGACTAACTTATCTTGTCGGATTTGGGATACCCAGCTTGGTGACGAGTGGTAGCTCAGCCTTGCGAGGTGAGTTGGGAGCTAGTTGATCTTTGGTATAGTGTGTATGGCCCCTTTGTGACTCAGGGGACTAAGGGGGAAGAAGAGTACCCCTAGCGTTGGCTGGGAGGTACCGGTGAAGTCACATCGATCAACAAGCAGGAGATGGATGAAGCGTGCGCGGGACAACGACTCAGAGTTGTCACCTTGGGATATGGTACACATGATTATATTTTGAATGGTATATTAATATTTTACTTTCATTTCCATTACTGTAGTTATATTGTGTAAAAAAAAAATTGTTTTACTCAACATTTTTAATCGAGAACTTAAAGTCATCATAGCTTTAAGCTCGCAGCATTGAATTGATTTCCTTGGAAACCGATCCCTGATTTCTATGAATGTTATGTTTTGGTGTATTTATTACTATGAAGAGATTGTTCTTTATCTTTCATCATCATCCCTAGATCATCAATCCAAAATTGAGCAGTCATCTAGGAGCTGGATCGACAGTCGTCACTTTGGTGCATAGCGACCTATAGATTCTAATTCCCTGCTTTTTTGTGCGTGGATGATGAGAAAAGGATGTTTTTGTAACGTCCCCGACCACCCAGGCTGGGCCACACTATGCCAAAGAATGATTTATGTTCTCTCTATGGAACATACTATAACATACCAAGTATCCAACTAAGTTATGCCACATAAATTTTTCGAACTGCATGCAATTAAAATATATACACACTGAACTATTGCAGAAGAATTATTTGTAAAACATAAACATACAAATACATCTTTAAATGCACAGATTCACACTAAAATAATAGTAAACATATACATGCAACATACATAGGAAATACCCATAAAAATAAACACAGTTATAACCGCACATATGATAACCCATAAAAATAAGCACGTAAATAACAATGCATGTAAATTTATCACACAATTGGCACTTATCTTGGTAAAAATGTCACCAACTACGTGCATACCTTCCACGAACCTCCAACCTAATACCACATTATTCATCACTCTCAACAGTGAGTCACCCCCGAGCTGGGACTAAACTCCACCCAGGTAAAGGGATTCCTAACCAGGATAAAGGCTCATAGACAATAGGAAAGACTTTGTCTCAGGTACCAACTCAAACTAACAACCTATAGTCCCTCATTCCCCACATGCTTGTCTCACCCAGGAAGTGTGCCCCTTCTCTTCTCAATAGTCCTTCAGCTACCCCACTTCCTCTCCGGGCTTCAGCAACAGGCCAGACAGGAAGTCTCTGAGCATTGTAGTTGTAGTTTAGCACCTTCAAGAAATCAATTCCCAGTAATTCTCTCACCCAGAGAATTTCTCACGGGCCTGACAACCTGCCTCTTCAATATCCCATGGCCCAACCCACTTCTCCAGTCCATCTCCCAAGATAACCAGATACACCAATACAAAAATGGCTATGGATACAGGTTCAGGTACATACATGAAGTTACGAAGGATATCTCAATGGGTGTGTGCATGCTCATGGATGATTGACTGGATTACTTAATGATGGAACGAAATCATGGGAAGAATGGTGGAAAAGATGGGAAAATGAACTAAGTCACAACAATATGTATGCATGTCCCCAAATTGACACTTGTCATGTTGGGAGCTACTTTGGACCCACTTGTCCCCAACTTTAGAACTTAGGATAAAATAATTATCCATACCTTATGATTTAAGAAATATGAATATAATATTATTTTTTGGATTAAGATCCCTAGCTTAGCCCTTTTCCTTAACATTTAGGCCCCTCCCTTTCCCTAACCAGCGGATTTTAGTCCCCCATCTCTTTTATCGTGGTCATTCTATGCACAACGATGTATTTTATATTAATTATGAGATATATACAAAAGTAGGTGCACTGGCCTTTAACATCTAGGCTCTCTAGCCTAATCAAAACATAAGAATCCTAGCTTATAATAACTGGCTCACCAACCTATAAAACGTAGCATATACACAAAAGGCTACCTAGCCTAAAAATCACGTGCACTTATGTTGTTGCACGCAGTATCCTGGAATGTGCAAACTTCCTCATTTTACTACGCAGAACATGCGCGCACTATGCCATGAAATGTGCATACAAAAATGATATCAAAAAACTCACCATATTAAGTACATTTTCATTTACATTACAATTGTGTTCGGCCTAGGGATATTACAATTTTTGCCCAGATGTCTACCTGTGTTGATTGTTATAGATTGAATGATTGTCTTGCGCCCTCTTGTGATTGAATACATCTGCATACTGTTTATCTTTTCTCTGTGTGATAAGCTCAATACCTTATGCGTTCTTAGATCACCTATGCATTTCAGAGGGTATTTTATTCTCTGCTATTTTCTTATCAGATCCCATCTCTCTAATGAAAGAACCTCAGCATTGTCCACTTGAATGATTGTGTTTCCTTTTAAATTAATGTGGTTGTGATTAAATCATTATTTGATAGTTACCCTTTGTTTGACATTGTTGTTTTTAGCTATTGGTGACTGCAATTGAATTTTTTTAGACAATAAACGATTATTGGCAATGCTCATTTTACCTATTTTTGACTGTGAGCTGAGTAAAGCCATTTAATTTTGATTGCGAATTTATATAGGCACTTACAGGTTGACTGTGAATTTTTATAGCGATTTCGAATCTGGATTTATGTTTTGACTGTGCTTTTATGGTCATCAAGGTCTATGTTTTATTGTATTCATTTTTAATATATGTTGTATACAGGGTGCCTTGATGTATGCGTTTTCTTTTTAAAACTCAGTGCAAACCTTACCTGGATTGGGCAACGAAATTACCCATTGTTGAATGTGTTTTCTTATGATCAACTCAATGCATTCATACCTTGATTGGGAAATGTTTCTACCTCGTCGATTTCACATTTTTATGCCAGCTTATTGTATAATTGCTCTCTGTATTCACCTATCCTTGTGCCAGTAATAACATCCCTTTACTCTGCGCATTGAATAATGGGACCATGAGTTTACCTGAAATTTGTGACTGCCATTGATTACATTGCCAACGTTTTATACAGTCTAGATAGCGCTAACCCTACGTGTTGATTTACACAGGAACATCTGGTGTTAATGGGAAGTGACCTATTTTTTTTTAGTAAACAGTGACCCACGAACTTCTTGGAGAGAAAATCGTGCATTTGATAGAGTTTCGTTATTTAATGAGAAAAAAAATTATTTTCATTTGATGTTGTGGATGAGAGTGATTGGTTGCTATGTTTTGGATGTGTAAGTGGTTGGGTAATTTATTGCGTTGTATGACTGTTAGCAGCAGTGTTTTTGTACACCTCTTATGACTATGAATTTGATCTTCATACAATGAATCTCTATAGTGATTTTTTATATAGCTTGTCCATCTATGGTAGCGAGTTTTATTTTGTTAAGGAAAGTCCTTTTTACCCGTGATTTCCCTAAATATCTTACAGACAACGATACTGTCTTAAACAACAATTGATCCTTCAGACAATGATTGATGGTTGACAACAATTTTCTGGTGTATGGATGCAACCTTAATACATTTGACAGTGAAGTTAGTAACACTTGCATTCTATAGATCTGATAGCTAAGTTAAAACATTTGTGTTTAACCTGTCACCATGCTTATTAATATTAATAATTGTGGTGTGTATATTGGCGGGGAGTTTAATAATAATTATGTTAAATCAATTTCAATCTATCCTTGCACTTAAACCACTCAAAATTTAAGCTTAGTGGTTCACAACTGTTAGACAACTATTCTTCATTCCGATAGCAATAAATGTTGACATCGATTTACTGATTGGTAGCATTTTACAGACAATTTTTAATTCTGAATGTAGTGGACAACCTGTAATATGTGAAGTGTTAGTCTTAGTTGTAATTGTATAATTTACACAGTAAATTTTAGACAACATTAATATAATTGGTATTTCCTTTACACAACGATAGCCTACCTTTTGATGACAAATGATTGGTCGATAGCATTTTTATATAGATACAATAACTCCTTTATTTAGACAGTAATTATAGTGTTTTTTCTCATCTTTTCTTTCATTGCCAAGTTGTGAATTATGTGACAACAACTTACATGCCAACAATCTATTGGAATGATAAGTCACAACAATTACTTGTAATGGATGTTTTGTTATGTGAATAACTTGGTTTTTAGTGGCACTAAATCTTTTTCGTTGGTGTACAACTCGACTCCTAAAATATAGCAACTTCATAAGATAGCCTTCTAGTTTCAGTTTTAAAGGGAAACAATTTTTACTTATCTAACATTGGGAAGTGGAATAGTTGCAATGAACTATGGTGTAATAATAATATTTTAATATGTACAGATTGATTTTGTTGCGCAAGGAAATTATTGTTCGTATGAAAGTCATAGTCGTCTTGTTGACTTCTCGATTGGGTGCTAGGGTTAGTCGTCAGGGGTTAGATACTTAACTTAATCCCCAAGCACGTTGAATTTAGCTTGTGTTGAGTTTATAGTTATGTTGTTGTGCCATGGTTGTTGTCCCGCCTATCACCTGGCGACGACATGATTTGTGATGAGGGGATCATTACGTTCCCTAATTGATAGAGGCGAATGATGACTTGGTCGGAGTCTGTGCTACCCTTTGTGGGTGTTGTGTCCGTTGTAGTTGTTGATGGTACTTGGTTTGTAATGCCTTAGCGTGGTTTGGTTATGCACGTCATAGATTTTTCCAGTTATTGGTCGTCAATTCATTGTGTCGGGATTGTGGGCGTTTTCCTTTAACTTGTAGGAATTGTCTTGCTTGTGTCAGGCATGTAGTTGTTGTATTGTCCTTGTGTCATATGCTCGTATACTAGCATTATGTGCTATTGTGTGGGGTCATTGGTTGTCTATTTCCTGAGTGTGTATGTTGTGTTCGTTGTCAGGTTGTATGGTTAACTGTTGTTGTCGCTACCTTCCTGCCTAAAAACACAAAAAAAAATGCACTTTTTCTTCGCTTGTAATCATAATGATTGGGGTGGTAACAGTATATCACTCATTCATTCTATTCATATTTATTAGCTCATTGGATTAGTGTGAGTATATTTTCTTATTCTTCCATATTGAATCTCTCATACTTTTCTTGATAAGCTTTTTTTGTATTAGTTTTAGCTAGGTCTCCTGTGCAGGTTTCCATGAACCATTGACAAACGCTTATGTTACATTCTTCTTGATATGAATTGTATCAAACAAATGAGCTATTATTAGCTCCTCGTAGTAGGGAAACCTCATGAATTTAGTGGGATAACATTTCATTCCTCGTGGAAGCCCATTATAAATACCTTCACGATGGCGGCCTTGATGAAGAATAAAATAAATCACAACAATAATTATCGAATACAGTAAAATAAATTCAATAATTAAAATAAAAATCCAAAACATTACATAGATGATACATAAAGAAATTACATACTTTGACTATTTTTTTTATATTCCAACCTCCATAGTTGAGATGTCATTCTATGTGGTTTTAATCCAATCTCTTCTTTCCCATTGAAAATATGTTTTTCAATATTAAAATACCTATGGTTCTTAGGGAGGAAGTGCCTATACTCATCAAACACCATCTTTCCTAAAATATTTGAATGATGATACTTCATCTTAGGACCAGAAACTGGACATGAAAATTTACCCTATGTTTGAAGACCTGCAACCGATGGATTAATGTCAATTATACGATGGGATTATTTTAAAAACATGAATGATATATTTAAATAATTATATAGTATTAAAGTGAAACATAATTTTACATACCACAAAGATTTGTTAGTCCTCGAACATCATGAAATGTCCATACAAGTATTCCAAGGAATTGAAATTTATTCTTCCCAATTGGTTTACAGATGTCATACATAGTGATGTCAGCCCATAGTTTTAGTTACATTCATATATTTAACTTAGTACTTACCTAAATGTTTGAAATTACACATAGTTACTACCATGATATGTATATATAATTAAATAAATAAATAAACATATTATGCAAAAAATGAAACAAATGAAAATGTTACATTGGAAAAATTAATGTAAACAAATACCTCGAACAATCATTGTCAACATTATGTGCTCCCTCTTTATTGACATACAAGGAGGAATTCTATTGTTGATATAAAAAATAGGCCACACTGAGTAAATATACCCAAGCTATCTGAATGTATTAACACCATCAGATGCCAATGAAAGCCTAACATTACAAGGTTCATCTTTAAATTCTGCCCATTTTTCCTCAATTTCCCTAAATGCATAACCATCTGCAGGAATTCGATGAACACCATATCCACTTATGATCCTTTCATGGTAATCCATAAACTATACTATGTTTTCATACCTAAACAATCATTGCAAATGTGGAATTATGGGAATATGATGAAGAACCTTTCGAGGTGCCCCTTTTGTTACTAGATTAGTTCAATATCTAGTGATATGACATTGCAAACATTATGTTTTTGACACATATTTTCCATAATATATAATATGATCATTAGGAAATGCATATTTGGGTTGATACTCTACTCCAATGTCCTTCATAATGGCATGTAAATATTGATATGTGTGAGGTAAAATATTTGATGATGATAATAGAAATTCACCTAACAATCTACAACAAAAAAAATAACTAGTTAATGTAAATGATATTAATCATAAATATTGCATTATTATCTTACACATTGATTAACACTAAAACAAAAGAGACAAAAATCAACCTTTATGTATATGTGATGAAATATTATTTACACATTAATTAACACTCAAAACAAAAGGAGACAAAAAATCAACCTCATGTGTATATGTGATGAAATATATTACATACCATAGGATCTATGGCATATAAGTGTTCGACAAATGATTCATAACATTTAAGTTCACCAACAACAATGTAGCAGAGAGAATATTTTCTCTTGAGCCTTTATAAAGTCGTTTATTTTCCTTTTCTATCATAGGTTCATCATAAATACCATCATTGTCCCCATCCTCATCCGACTAAGAAAAAAATATTGGATCATTTGATTTGTCCCATCATCTTGAGCTATGTTATTATTTTAATCTTCTTCCATGGGATCATTAACTTGATCTTCATTATTTTCTTCATGTTCCTTGGCTTGTACAACATCATTTATACTACTACTTGGTGCATTCTGCAAAAGGTTAGGGGGAAATTCTAACTTTATAATTACAAACAATCATGCAAAATTAGTCTGTATAACAAATATTAAAACAATATAAAAATTTATAAATACAATCAATATAAAGACAAATAATGAATATATAGCTAATTACTACAAGACGATATTCATTCAATCCCCCGTCAATGTGCCCATATCTCCTACAATGCATTTTAGTTGGTGCTATTAAAATTCTTATGGGACGTGCAATACAATATATTTTGCAAGGGAAATAACATTTACCGTCACCCTTTTCATCCTCTTTACTTTTTTTCTCACCTCTAATATTTTCTAACATTCTTCCCCCAAAAAATAGAATGATGATTATCTTATAAAATTGAGTGGTACAATAGAATATCTATTATCTTTTTCTAATATAATTGACATATAAAAATAAAAATGTTTTTCACATGACAAGAACACCTTATAATCTTTTTGAACCATCGTCGTTATAGAAAAACTATCCCAACATATCTGAAATGAAATGTATTTATAATTTTTTGTTTGTCGAAATTCTGACGATAGTTGACCAAGTCAATGTTGACTTTTTCAAATAGTGGGTGATCGTTTGAAGAGAGAAATGGTTATAAATAGTATCATTGGTATTGATATGAATATATAGGTTCGTAAAAATAAGGACACCTTTTCCTAGATGTCACAAGTCCGACGAATTCGGGTGGGATTGAAAAAAAAAATGAAAAATTGAAATATTTATCTTGTATTTTTCGACAGTATGACCAATTTTTCTGTACCGTCGGAAATAGTTCGTTGGATTTTTTTGAATATCTAGTAGTGTCAAAATATGGAACAGAAAATTTCATCAATGTATCATCGATGAAGGGGAGTATACATGTATTATGTTCAAAACTATATGGAAATATCTTGGATCACCCGAGTTGGTCCCATCGGCCATTACTCTTCAAGCGTATGATGGTTGCCCATCCCAACTTGAAGGCCTATGCCAAAATGTTGCAATGTAAATAAGGGGGTGTTGACCAAAATTTGGTCATCTATATTTTCCCACTCTTGGATTCATAAAATCCTTGATATCAAAAGAAGATTTTTTTTTAAATTTTATAAGTTCACTCTGCAACCCTCAGTCTCATCTTCATCATGCACTTTTCAGATCAGAAATTCATTTTTGTACGCCTAAGTTATTCAAGATATGGTCTAAAGGTCCAAAGGAGAGATTATGAAGAATTTTTTCTAAGTATCATGTTCTCCTCTCCATTTTCGAATTATGAAGTACTCTCATCACTTATTTCCTTCACCTTCCATCTCCACATTTAACCATTTTTTTTTCACCAATCTTTTCCATATGCTCCACTAGTCTCTACACTTAGAAATTTTTGGGACTCTTCCTTCATCTTCTCATCGGGTTCTCATGTTGGCAGACTCATACATTCCCTAATCTTGTCACACTCCCTCACTTTCCAACCCGCTATCGACATATTACACTCTCTACCCCTGACATCTACATTTCCCCCCCTACCTCTATTCTCATTCAAAACTTTAACACTTACAATTGTTTATGAATTCACTGGTTGGCGGGCATCCATTTCCACACACTTTCTTATCTCATAAATATGTTTTAACACTTAGCCATTTTTTTAGTTTTGTAGGTTTGTGGGTTCGAGCCCTCATTCTCCATTTTATGTGACCTTCACTTTGCACCCCAAGTTCCGTGATCTACATTTCGACCATCATCCTTGTCCCGGGTGTCGAGCTCCAAAGTATTTGATTCCTCTTGCATGCGAATTCGATCGACCATTCCTACACACTTTGTATATTTTTGATCATTTATGAAACCATGGGTTCACAGGTTATTGGGTTGGCGGGTTCATGAAAATTTTATACTTGAATTCTCTTTGGTCTATCCCCCCAGTCTAAAAACTACCATGTTGACTTTTTCTACCCACAATTTTCCCTTCTCCCCTCTCGTCCCATCTCCCATACTTAGCCAAATTCTCAAAGCTATTATAGGGCATGAAAACTAGTGATTGAGAATATGAAACATGGAAATGAATAAGATCATGACACGTGACAAGGAATGAGGTCATGACACATGGAAACTCAACATTGGAGACACGTGGAAACATATAATTTGTGACATACATTAGCATATTATTGGTTATATTTGGAATCTAATGAGTTTCTAAAACATGGGATATGAATTGAGAGTGACTCAGTGATGACTCAGTCCTGACAGGGCATGAAGTGGATGATGATGGGATTCCAAAAAATTATTGTTTTATTCAACAACTTTCCAAGGTCCGAATCCTCAAAGATCCATAATTTCTTCTCTTCTCTTATTTCTTGCTAAGTGTATCAAACACTTAGTATTATATATCATGAAGAATATAATATACCAATGTGTTTGGGATAGACTTTTAAACCAAAATGTCAAACTTTATGAAGGGAAGCACGGAATTCATCCAAGGGCCCACATTTTCCCATCAGTTTTGATCGACGGTGGCTAAGTGTTGATCTTGTGGAGGCCATAACTTGAGCTATGGGTGTCGAAATAACACAAATTGTATACCGTTGGAAAGGTATTTCAACTTAGAATATGGTGGTATAGGTTTTAAGTGCTGAAAATTGATACATTTTTCTCATAAATTAAAATATCAGTCAGATTCATTTTTAATGGGCCTGTGTGGCAACTCAACTTCATGACCTCATATCTTGAGATTCGTGTGACGGATTTGTGCAAACTTTATATAGTTTTAAATATAAGATGATGAATATCACATAAGAATTGATTTACAAGGATAAAAAATTGATTATCATTCCCATAGAATTAAAACATAGTCCTCCTATTTTAAATGGGAAATTAATTAAATTGTGAAAAGGAAAGTTTATTTAAAAACTTTTATTAAAAAGGGAAAGGGACCCATTTTAGATATGTATATATTCATGATATAATATAATTAATGATGAATTAATGAGGCATTAATTAAATGGAATTTTTTATGTGGCGACCCCTCTGTTATGACAACAAATGGCAATGTACAAAAGGTTAAAAAACAAAATTGCATTAGGAAATTAAAATAGTCACAAAATAATTAATAGCATATCCAACGACACACCATCATAATTAATAACTAATCTCATCAACACATTAACATAATTCATAGAGACACATCATATGTTAATCAATACATAAGAAATTTCATAATGTTCATCTGAAGGCCACATCATTATCAATAAATCAACATAATCATAAGGAAAGTACCCTACCAACCTATCCTACATGGTTAGGACCTCCAAGACACATAAGAAATGCTCAAGTCTAGGATTCATCTAATTGATTTTGACCATTTAAGGTCTCAGGACTGGTGATTGTTTTGAGGAACAAGGAGGTATCTAATTCCCCCAATCCATTCATAAACCATAAATAAACTTAGATTAATAAATCATACTTAATAATCAATTATTCATGGTGCCTCAGTAATCCACTATATTGAATCAATCCTTAAGCAACAAAGAGTGTAAATGAGTAAGAGGCTATTACATAAAGAATAATAAAGACAAAAGACCATAAATACAATATTAGCCTCATGTAGCTCAACTATGCACCTTCATATTAAGGAATATCTTCTAAGGATATGTAAGTAATTCAAAATATAAAAATACATATTCAATTATAAGAACCACAAGAAGATCAATCTTCTTAAGAAATACATTAAAATAAAATGCTACTTTTCATTATGTATCAATTTTTATAAAGAAAATAAAAAACAACATAAAGCAATTAATAAGAATTCGACAGCTTACACATCCATTTAAAAGAACTAAGAGGATCAATCATAACAAGAAATATGGACAGATTCCAAGGTTACCTTACATTCCCATTGCAAATAAACTATAATAAGTTCAGCCCATAATTAAGAATTAGATAAGATAGTTTACATGCTATCTTGCATATCCATATATAAGGATAATTAAAGAAGATCAAGTTTTTTTTAACAATAAACTAAATAACACAAGATGATTTATAAATCCATTTTAAAAGAACTAAAGGAATACCACTTCTTATTCAACCATAAATAAGAATGCAATTGCTATCTCAAAATTCATTAAAGAAGTTAAGAGAAGACCAATCTTGTGTTTAACAATTAATAGATAATTAGATGCCAAATTACATCTCTGAGTAAAGAAAAAAAATAAGGATTTCCAAAATTTATTCCAACCCTTGAAACAGTGTGCATAACAATTTGACATTCAATCCAAACCTTAATCCATCCCTCAATCTAGCACTAAATTATGGTAACTTAAATTAAACTCCACAAACAGCGAGCAGAGGATTCAAAAGTGACAGGAATTGCAAGCTGATAAAGGAAGAGTGATGCAGGAGCATCTCTCCACGTCAGCCAGCCATCCCACATCAGTGCATGCATTCAATGGGAAGAGGCACAACCTCATTTCAAATTTGAAATTGAATGTAATTAATGTTGTAGGTTGTTGAGCCATGGAGCCATGCCTTTGCGTAGGCATTAGAGTAGATAGCCTTGAATGTTTTGTAAGGCTGAGATCTAGATTTGATTCTGGACTAGACAGCCCATTCAGTGTAATTGAATAGGGTAGGTAGATTGGAGGGAAGAGCTCAAAGAGCCCCCTCATGTAAAAGATAGAGAGACCTTCTTTGTATTATCATATAGGAAGTTGGAAAATAGAGAGAGTAGAGAAGGAGCCGAGACTCTGTTAAAGTTCGTGCTCAAAACACCTTTGCAAAGAGGATTTTTTTTTTATTAATACAAACCAGAGCAGTTTTTCCTGCATATTGTCTGTGTTATGTGAATGTCTTTATGTGTTCTTTATATGTTGTAGATATATGTTGTAGGTATGCATTTGCAGGGACTATTTGATTTCATGGCTAGAGGTATTTGAGGCTTCACACCAGGAGGGTGTGACAGAACGCTGCGGGTTCTGATAGTCGTGCACAGAGGGTGCATTTCTGAATTCCGCGGGTTCAGACAAAGGCATGCCAGGAGGGAAGAGTGGTTGAAATTATTGGCTCAGAGGAAGACCTCAAGGTTGTTGAATACCTTGGAGGTAAGACTGTGTATAGGAAGAAATAGTAAGGAGACAAAATCTCTGAGGAGTTTTGTAAAGATCTGCCAAGTGGGCATTAAGCAGGTGCATAGAGTGCACAGGAGAGGGCAGAACTGTTGGATGTTCTGTGAGAAGACACTCTGCCAGGTGGGCATTGAGTAGATGTTCAGATAGGCACAGAGAGAACTCTTTGAGTTCTGGATTTGAAGAAGATTCTAAGGAGAAGGATCTTCATAGGGTTGTTGAACACCCTGCAGACTCAGCAAGAGGTTGCTTGAGCTAAGGAGTGCCAAGAGGGTGTCAAATTCTCCATCTGGAGGAGAAGGAAAACGGATTGAGTTCCTTAGAAGGTCTAGGCCAAGGAGAAGCTCAGAAGAGATAACATTGAGTTAGTGTGCAAAGACTCTGCAAGGAGCATAGAAGTCAAGAGTCCTTTGAGGATTCGAAAGGAGAAGCTCAGGAGGGATAGCGTCTTCGAATATGCAATCAAGACTCAAGGTCGTAGAGCTCACAAGATAAAAGAGAAAAGGTGGAGGCCTTTTTCACTTGGAGAATTCTTCCAATTCTGGGAAGAACGCGCACAAGCCCAAGAGGAGCACAACTGTTGTCGAATTAGCCAGAGAGATCTGGATCGTTGAAGTTTCCACGTCCAGGAAGTAGTGGAGGAGTGTGCAGGTCAAAAAATATTCTGAGCCATTGGATCTTGTTCAGAATAGCTAAAAGCCGTTAGATCTGTCGAGAGCTACATGAGGTTTAATCCCTCACGCACAGAGTAGAGGTCATGAAAGTCCCGAAAGAGTGAAAGGATCAAGATTTCAAACTTCAAAATTTCAGAGGCCCCGAGGACAAGAGGTCGGGACACTCCATGGTGAAAGTCTCGAAATAGATATGGACCGTCCAATTGAGAAGGAAATTTGTTGCGAGATCACCCACATCGGGGATTCAGACATCAAGAAACAAAAGAGGAAGGAGTCTTTCGACTTCGCACCTAGCGAAGTCCCAAAATGACGAGGACCATTCATCTGAGAGAGGACACATGGAAACAATCCAAGATTTTGGGAAATTTTCGAAAGGAAGAGTCCATCAGGATTTCGAATATCAGGGAATTTGAGAGTTTTGTTGACAAGAGGTCTGGTTCTCGTATTGACAAGTCCCGAAAGGAAATAAGACTGTGGTCTTATGAGAAGTGGTCATACGGGACAAGGCATAGCCTAGGGGGCTAATTTTTTATTGAAGCCTTATCGATATTTCGGGTATCGACATTTCCGAAGATCAAGGGGACAGAGGTTCTCGACGTCAGAACTTTGTGAGTCCCGAAACCCAAAATTCATGGTTGTGTACAGAAGACCGTGAGCAAGGAAGAAGGACCTGTGGATCGAAAATTTGATATTCTATCAGGGAATCAAAAGAGTCACTTCGGCTTAGGGGAAGGTTTTTGAACGATCCTTAGACCGGGAGGTCAGGCGCAAGACCTACTGAGGTAGGCGTGTTGTCATCATCAAGTGGTATCAAAGCTTGTTTCTATTTTTATATCTCAGACAGAAGAAGCAGGAGGAGAAAGAGCACTCTAATACACACAGTAGTGGTATTAGAGCTTGAATCTTGTCTGTAGATTTCAGGAAAGGGAAGCGAAGAGAAGGAAAAGGAAGACAGAGTGTTGGAGACTCTGTGATGATTGTTTGCAGGTAGGCAACAATCAAGAAGACAGTTAGGAGGAATGTAGGAGAAGATGAAGCACTCAGGGGTGCAAAGTGACAGCAGTATATTTTCTAGGAGGGAAGATAGACAACAAGATGGCTATTGAAGTTCGTAGATATGATGGAAGGAAAGACCCAGAGCTAATGAGAAGATCTGAAATAGATGAAGAGCTCGCTAATCTAAGGGAAGAAATGGAAAAGCTTTCATTTTGGATGCAGCAGAATGCTAAGTCGAGATGGGTATATGAATGGCCCATGAGGAAGCCAAAAGCAAAATGGTTAGTCAAGGAGTTGATGGCTAGAAGACATCATAGGCTGTTAAGAGGATGGTTGAGGCATGTTGAAAACCTCGAAAGACCTGAGGAGATGGTTTAGGTATGTGAACAAGAGACTGGGAGAAACCTTGATAGTGAGGATGAATTGGGATCAGCTGAATATCTCAAGGACTGCCAAGAAGATAGCCAGGAAATTCCCAGTTACTAGGAGGGAAAAGATTTGAGGTCATTGCGGGATATCACAGACTGTCATGAAGACAATTAGGAAATTTCACATTGCCAGGAGGGAAATGAAAAGAGGTCACTGCGGGATCTCATAGACTGCCAGGAGGGCAATAGGAAAATCCCAATTTGCCAGGTGGGCATGGGAGAAGAAATGGGACTGTTTGAGAGTCTCATTAAATCAAAGGTGATTTTAGATCAGCCCGAGGAGTTGACAAAGAATATGATCTTAGAGATGGATTTGGATCAGTAGATGCAGCTAACAAAGAAGTAAGATCAGAGAAATCTTCTAATTATTGGAGGAATTGAAATATTCCTACCACTTAGAGCAGAGGAGGCAGAAATCTATGTTGCAGATGAAGCAACAACAATAGTAGAAAGACAGCCAACTATGACTGTCAAAGAAGAGTTGGATCAAACATTGGAGGCTACCCAAACAGAGGAAGATGAGCATTCTGAGGAGTGGCTCAATATTTTCAGCCAGGAAGTTGAAAAGACTGCAACATTGGAGTTTGCATAAGCAGAAGAAGAAGAGGTAGACAACATGAGCTTTGTTGATCTGTGTGAAAAAATTGAACCCCTGGAGAGAAGGGTGATAGTGCATATCTTTCACATCCAACAAGTGAGGTTGGAAGTAGATTAAGGAGATGACATGGGAGATCATGATGATCTACCCATCTGTAGAAAGAAAATGCAGCTGAGGAGACTACCTAAAGAAAGCCAGCCACTGGAGAAGCTGGATGAAGTGATTGAGAAGATCAGGAGGCTAATGGTAGAGTTAGCAGAGACTACCAACAAGGAGAATCTGGGTAGAAAAGTAGCAACATCAACAACACAGTAGAAGAAACAACAGTAGGGAGATAGAGAAAATGATCAGCTCTAGAAATTTGTTTGGGATCCAAGAGGATTTCAACAGCTGATATGGGAAGCTCATGAGCATGATCTCATGAATTTTGTAGCTGAGGAGTATGATGTAGGAGCATCTCTCCACGTCATCCAGCTAGCCAGCCAACCCACGTCAGTGCACACATTCAATGGGAAGAGGCACAACCTCATTTCAAATTTCAAATTGAATGTAATTAATGTTGTAGGCTGTTGAGCCATGGAGACGTGCCTTTGTGCAAGCATTAGAGTATATAGCCTTGAATTTTTTGTAAGGCTAAGATCTAGATCTGATTCTGGACTAGACAGCCCATTCAGTGTAATTGAATAGGGTAGGTAGATTGGAGGGAAGAGCTCAAAGAGCCCCCTCATGTAAAATATCGAGAGACCTTCTTTGTATTATCAGATAGGAAGTTGGAAAATAGAGAGAGTAGATAAGGATTCGAGACTCTGTTAAAGTTCGTGCTCAGAACACCTTTGGAAAGAAGCATTTTTTTTTATTAATACAAACCAGAGCAGTTTTTCCTGCATATTGTCTATGTTATGTGAATGTCTTTATGTGTTCTTTATATGTTGTAGATATATGTTGTAGGTATGCATTTGCAGGGATTGTTTGATTTCAGGGCTAGAGGTCTTTGAGGCTTCACACCAGGAGGGTGTGACAGAACACTGTGGGTTCTGATAGCCGTGCACAGAGGGTGCATTTCTGAATTCTGCATGTTCAGACAAAGGCGTGCCAGGAGGGAATAGTAGCTGAAATAATTTTCTCATAGGAAGACCTCAAGGTTGTTGAATAACTTGGAGGTAATACTGTGTATAGGAAGACACAGTAAGGAGACAGAATATCTGAGGAGTTCTGTAAAGCTCTGCCAAGTGGGCATTGAGCAGGTGCATAGAGTGCACAGGAGAGAGCAGAACTACTAGATGTTATGTGAGAAGACACTCTGTCAGGTGGGAATTGAGTAGATGTGCAGATAGGCACAGAGAGAACTCTTTGAGTTCTGGATTTGAAGAAGAGTCCAAGGAGAAGGATCTTCACAGGGTTGTTGAACACCCTGCAGACTCAGCAAGAGGTTTCTTGAGGTAAGGAGTTCTAGGAGGGTGTCAAATTCTCCATCTAAAGGAGAAGGAAAAAGGATTGAGTTCGTTAGAAGGTCTGGGCCGAGGAGAATCTTAGAAGAGATAGCACTGAGTTAGTGTGCAGAGACTCTGCAAGGAGCGCAAAAGTCAAGAGTCCTTTGAGGATTCGAAAGGAGAAGCTCAGGAGGGACAACGTATTCGAATACGCAATCGAGACTCAAGGCCATAGAGATTGTAGGATAAAAGAGAAAAGGTGGAGGCCATTTGCACTTGGATACTTCTTCCAAGTCCGAGAAGAATGTGCACAAGCCCAGGAGGAGCACAACTATCGTCAAATTAGACAGAGAGATCTGGACCATTGAAGTTTCCACGTCCAAGAAGCAGTGGAGGAGTGCGTAGGACAGAAGAGATTATGAGCCGTTGGATCTCATTCAAAACAGTCGATAGCCATTAGATCTGTCGAGAGCTACACGAGTTTTAAACCCTCGTGCATGAGTAGCAGACATGAAAGTCCCAAAAGAGTGAAAGGATCAAGATTTCAGACTTCAGAATTTTGGAGGTCTCGAGGACAAGAGGTCATGAAACTCCATGGTGAAAGTCATGAAATATATTTGGACTGTCCAATTGAGAAGGACACGTGTTGCGAGATCACCCACATCGGGGATTCAGACATCGGGAAATAGAAGAGGAAGGAGTCTTTCGAATTCGCACCTGGTGAAGTCCTGAAACAACGAGGACCGTCCATCTGAGGGAGGACACATGGTAGCAATCCAGGATTTTTGGAAATTCCAAAAGGAAAGAGTCCATCGGGATTTCAGATATCAGTGAATTCGGGAGTTCCGTTAACAAGAGGTCGGGCTCTCATATTGACAACTCCCGAAAGGAAATAAGACTGTGGTATTATGAGAAGTGGTCATATGGGCCAAGGCATAGCCCAGGGGGCTAATTGTTGATTGAAGCCTTATCAGCATTTTGGGATCGGCATTTTGGGAGATCAAGGCGACAGAGGTTCTCGACATCAGAACTTTGTGAGTCCCGAAACTCGAAATTCATGGTCATGTACAGAAGACTGTGAGCAAGGAAGAAGGACATGTGGATCGGAAATTTGATATTCTATCAGGGAATCAAAAGAGCCGCTTCGGCTTAGGGGAAGGTTTTTGAACGATCCTTAGTCCGGGAGGTCAGGCGCGGGACCTGCTGAGGTAGGTGTGTTGTCGTCATCAAAGAGGTTCAAGGCACAAGAGGAAATCATTCAAGATGACCAAGGCTAAGAAAAAGAACCCAGGAAAAGAAAATTTGGGATTGAAACAAAGGAACTAACCAAGACAATTTGATATTAGTAAGAACAATTTAAAGATATATCAAGATGTGACTTCAAGCTTGCACTACGAATTGATTCCACTTAATAAAATCAATACAAAAATCTCCCTACCAACAGAAAAAAAAATAAAAGTTCATAGTTCTCAAACCAAAATGAGTAGCGAATCTATATTTCTTTTTGAATCAGAAATTATATTTAGAACTATACAAAACATTGTAAATATAAATATAATTCAGAAATTAAAACACGAATAAGGGTTTGTAAGTGTCAATAAATTCATTAGAGTTTTTCCCAACCCAACTCAAACAAAAGGCCATAAAGAACAAATTTATGAAATATATTTGTACACCTCAATATAGTCATTAAATAGATGCACAGTCCCAACCGACACTCAATCCGGTCCTGGATATGACACCTAATCCAACCCCTATTTTGACCCCTATTCTGACCCTTGATACAAAACTAATTTTAAAAAAAAAATCGAATTTAAAATTGCAGGTAGCAAAAACGAAAAATCTTAATGGATGGACAACAATTAATACTGAGTTCCTCATTTTATGTAGAAATGTGCAGGTAGGCTCAACTCTCAATAAGATTTAAGGGAGTAATCAACTTTTGATGTAGAGAAAATAAAATAAATAAACAACAAACAAACATTTGGGTTGTTCATTAGTTGGGAAGCACCCAAATTGACATACCAATCATCAATAAATATCAAACGCAATGTGTTACGGGAAGAGCCATGGTCCAAAATTCCAGGCCCACAAACCAAGAAGAGGAGAGTGCACACGAAAAAATGAAGTGCACAAGAAAAATGAAAATCTGGGCTTTTTTTAAATGGGCGTCATACTCCATTACTGGTTATAATATAACATAAAGAGATTATACCAATCTCATGCAACCACATCGAAAATTCTAGGACAATACAAAGTTAATAATCAAACTGATCTACTCAATCGAGGGGGTAGCATACAATAATACTTGTTGGGTCAGTTGATTGTTTAGATAATAATTTTAAAATTTTGACATGTGAATTCTAGATAGCGATTGAGATGACATTCGCTTTTCTTAGCATGTCTAAAAACAACAATTAATTCATTCGCAAATAACTCCATACAAAAATATTTCACATCAGGAAATCCATCATTGTCAAACACATACACGTTGTAATGTATTCACAATTATCAAGGCTACAATTTTTAATTCCTATTTTGTGAAATGGTCCAATGAGAATATCACAACGAACTTTGTTCACTAGCGAAGAAGATAAAGTAAGAATTACAAATTCATATCCTTCATATGGAGGGAAAAATAAAATGACAAATCTCATATACAAGTAGAAAGTTCTAATCAGATTTCAATATATAATGGAATTCGCCTTAAACAATATTTACAATTTACCAAGAATTCACTCCTAGGATTCACCAAAACTAACAAGGAGCTTGCCAATTCTATATCAGAATCCATTACAACTTACAATAGTTTTTAAAACTTTATATACAAATAAAATTAATACATTTTTTGAAATAAAACCCCATGTATATGTAATCCAAACTATTACATTCAACTCAGATAATAAATACCGTAACAACACACGTCGAAGCCGAAGATGTTCTTCTGCGATTGCCCTCCTTCTGATCTTTTTCCTACTGATTGTTGAGACTTCATTGTTACCTCCCAACCAACACTAGGGGTAATCTTATTCCCCCTTATCCCTCTGAGCTGCAAAGCGGCCATGCACACAAAACCAAAAAATACTCTAGCTTCGAGCTTGCCTCGCAAGGTAGAGCCACCACTCTATCTCAAGCTGGGTATCCCAACTCTCACAAGTAAAACGAGTCAAAAATTCTGCAGCATAACCTTACCCATAACCCATGTGATCCATTTCCCCTCCTTTCCATTTTCTTTATAGGAGTTTCCTTAATGACAACTCCCCACTTGAATAATTAATTCAATTTTTAATTTAGATAAATTAGAATTATTTCCCCTTTACACTTGTCACTCTTTCCCCAAGTTGCATAACAAATTCCACATTATATTTTAATTAAACTCAATTTCCCTCACCCATCCTAAAAGCACTCCTTAAATCACTCTTAGTTGTCTCTTAATTCCCCTTATTTCCAATTACTGATTGATGCCTTACTAAATCTGAGTTGAGTTAAAATGGGATTCTTCTCTAGTTAGACTAGTGTTAACTAGACTATAGATACCTTTCTATGCGTACACCTTCTTTCATGTTTATTTCTTTCTTATTTTAAACAATCCCTTTTAATATTTTCTTACACATATGTGCCTTCAATCAAATCTTTAGGTTTATTTCATTTTACTTAATTCTTAAATTTATTTACCTCATTCCCATTTTGATTTAGTTAATAATTTAGTTTTAGTCTTCTCACCTAACTTAGACTTAGGATTAATTTTTTAATAGGCTTAGAATTTTACTTGGGATTTACAATTAATAATTTCAATCCTGAATTAATTAATTAAATACAGAAATGCTTAAAGATTTTACACGATTTGATTATTCGCTCAAGGCTTTCTAGGCCACCTAGATTCATTGACTCAAGGTTTATTTTTGTGACATGCCCTTCAAGACGCACTATGTGCTCCAAGGGTGCCACTCTCCTTTGACTGGTTTTGGTAGTTTTCCAACCCTTTGAGTCATCACTCCATTCGAGTGGCCTTGAGAGAGACTAAGGGATTCTAAGGAATAAGGACCATGCCTTATTGCACACCCCTTAGAAATATTCATGAGTGAATGTCTCAGTCTTCCATCACGACATAATGGACCTCTCAAACTAGGTAATCGTTAACCTACAATTCGATCCACGACGAGAGTACTAGTAGGATGTGACAGGGGCACTGCCACACCTCTCCCTCAATATCTGGTCTATGTGCATGGCCTCTTTTCTCCATCAACAAAATATTGTCAATGTTCCATATACAAAATCACACTATAATCGATCATATGTCACATATGCATAAATGCAATACTCAAAACAATAAAATCCACTCCCTGATTCAATCTGAAGTCCCATGAGGTCCCTTGATTCCATCGGAATCCACAATCTATCAAGTTTCCTGCACACTCAAGAAAAACTCATGAATATCATATGTCAATACATATATATAAATTAACATAAATCACAACCATCAACATCATCATAAAAATCCATAGGCGAAATATTTATCCATGTACTATAATCTAATCACTTACACGTAAGTGTCCTCAAAGAATAAGTTGATAACATGTGCTTGTAGGAGCGGGATGTTACATTTTTCAAGAAGAAACTTATATGGGCATTTCAAGAGAGGAAGAAAACCTTAACTACTCAAATAGTTAGAAAATATCTTCTTAAAAAGATAAGAGAGGCTTCATCAAATGGTCAAATAATCAAAATTGTTAGAGGGGAGAGACAAAATATCAGAGGAAGAATAAGGTACATCCATGGACACACAATCAAGCTTCTGATCAAAAGAAAGAAATCTCCATCTTCTCCCTTCTTTATATTCTTCTACACCACTTCTCATAGATTTATTCTTGAATCTCATAGGTGGGCAAAACGATGAGTTGTTGAGTGTTTTTCTTGTATTTTTCTACAGAATTTTCTTGTATGATCATGGAGTATTTGCATCCACATACATGGATTTCAATTTTGTGGTAATGAAGAAAATTTCTCATGAATAAACTCCAAAAAAAAATTCTTTGGGGTTGATCGTAATTGTATCTTGTAAATTTGAGTTTTACGTATGAGATATTTGAGGTTGACCTATCAATTTATTTTTTATTACTAATTGCAGTACTCTATCAAAATTATTTGAGATGATCAAATCATTCTCTCCTATTTCTCATGAAAAATATATGGATGTGTTTATATAGTATTAATAATATTGTGTGTTATGTTGATCACAATTTAATTATGATGTTGAAGCGCTCCTTCAATATTTTATTATTGTAAAAATAATTTTGCTACACATAAAGATCATATTGGATTATTGAAGAATCATTTTCATATAAATCCAAGAAATAAATATTTTGGGTTTTTTGCTTAGCACTCTCCCTAATCCAAGATATTCAAAAATATATCTTTTGGCCAAAGAGGAGAACCACCTCTCTAAAAATGAAGGGGGACTAATGTCTTCATGATGTTTTCGTTTCACTTCTAACAGATTCAAGCGTCAACATTTTTGGCGACCATACTGGGGATAGATTTATTTTCAAGATATTTGAGGAACCAAAAATATCCATGGCTCAAAGTTTTGAGAAGAAAATTCAATATTTGTTTTTCTTATTTTAAGCATGACTCACCTTTTTTGAAATTTCAAAAAGAAATGAGAAGCACCAAAGATTCAGGAGAATGAACTCCCTGGAAAATCCATTGAAAAAATTAAAAATGAAGGGTTTCATTCATGTCATAATGTTTCTTTATATTCTTCATCAATCCCATCAATGTCTTTGCAATACTTATAAAAAGAGATAAATACTCAAATAAGGAGGCAATTTCATAATACCCCTTTAAATCTACCAGAAATAGACTTTCAAATGCCAAGTATTATTATTGAAATTTTTTCTACATTCTTTGGGGATGCTTCAGACGATGCAGAGAAACACTTGATTAATTTTAAAGGTACATGTTATGATTTCAACCTCACTGAATACAATGTTACATGTATATTATTCCTACTAACTCTATGAGAGGATGCTCTTGAATGGTATAGTTCATTAATGCCTAACTCCATTACTAGTTGGGATGTGTTAGAAGATTCATTTGCAAAAACGTTCATCCCAAAAGTGTTTTCATATGTTTTTATATATTTAAATGTTGTTTCCCACCCATCCTCTCGAATATGGAAGCAAGATAATGAAGTCACCAATTTTAAAGAAGAATATAATCAAAGAGTGGATGAAATTTCTAAGTCAAGTCATGTTGCTGAAAAGGAAGATGAAAATTCCAAAGTATGAGAAGAAAATTGTATTCTCCTATATACTCCATATGAAGACATTTCAAGCAACAAATTTGAAAATGAATTTGAGGAGCCTCCACCAAATATACAAGAACATTTCAACCTTGTAACAGATGATGAAACATCACAAGAGAACTTGCAGAAAGAAGAATTGATGGAAGAAATGAATCTTGAGAAGAATGATGAGAAAGATCACCTTTTCATGAAAGAAGAGTCTTTTCAAGAGATTTTTGATGAATCAAGAATCTTGGAAGTGGTTGTAAATAAAGAAAATGATGAATGCATTCTTTTGTCGAAAACTCCTCAGCCAAGAATTGATTTTATTGAATTATGGTTCCAGAGCATTTTTGGCCAAACAACACAAACAAATCTTCACCAAACTAGGTATATTTTTTCTTCAAAACATATTGAGAGTGAACTTGACTCATTGGTACAAGTACCAACATATCTCATAATTTTGGAGTTCATTACACAAATCAGATCAATGGTTGAATGGATCCATTAGAAACCTGTCTATACCTAAGGTGCCCCATTATTTCAAGTAAGTTAGGGTAGGTATATCATGTATGTATATATTTTGTTTCTTTAGTTCATTTTTGCATAATAAGGCAGTCTTTGTATTGAAGTTTGAAGATAAATCCATGAAAGAAGAAGAATTATAAGAGTTCATTTTGAAGATGACTCCATAGCCCAATGGAGAAGGAAAATCATCTTGAGATTTTGGTGTTCTTAGTAGCCCACAAGGGGTCACTGTCCCGCAGTTGGAGCCAGTTGTTGACCAAAATTTGGTTATTTATATTTTTCCTCTCTTGGATTCATAAAATCCTTGATATCAAAAAAAGAAATTTTTTGAACTTTTATTTCACTTTGCAGCCCTCAGTCTCATCTTTGTCATGCACTTTTCAGATCAAAATTTTCTCTCCATATGCCTAAGTTATTCAAAATATGATCTAAAGGTATGAAGGATAGATTATGAAGAATTTTTTTAAGTATCATGTTCTCCTCTCCATTTTCGAATTATGAAGTACTCTCATCACTTATTTCCCTCACCTTCCATCAACACACTTAACCATTTTTTATTTTTTCATCACTCTTCTCCATGTGCTCCACTAGTCTCTACACTTAGACGCCTTTGGGAATCTTCCTTCATCTCCTCATTGGTTTCGGGGGTTTGCGGACTCATACATTCCCTCATATTCTCACACTCACTCACTTTCCAACCCGCTATCTACATATTACACTCTCTACCTCCGATGCCTACATTTCTCCCCTTACCTCCCTTCTCATTCAAAACTTTAACACTTATAATGTTTATGAATTCCTAGGTTCACAGGTTGGCGAGAATCCATTTCCACCAGTTGATTATCTCATAAGTTTTTTTTAACACTTAGCCATTTTTTCAGTTTCGCGAGTTCACAGGTTCGAGCCCTCATTCTCCATTTTCCATGACCTTCACTTTACACCCAAAATTTTGTGATCTACATTTCGAGAATCAACCTTGTTGTGGGTGCCAAGCTCCAAAGTACTTCATTCCTCTTGTATGTGAATCTTACCAATCGTTCCTCTACACTTAGTATATTTTTTATCATCTATACAACCGCAGGTTCGTGGGTTCCCATGTTGGCGGTTTCATGAACATTTTATGTTCAAATTGTCTCTTGTTTGTCCCTGCAATCTACAAACTACACCCTCAACTTCCTCTACCCACAATTTTCCCTCCTCCCCTCTTGTCCCATGTCCCATACTTATCCAAATTATCAAAGCTATACCAAGGCATGAAAACCATCGAATGAGAATATGACACATAGCAATGAATGAGGTCATGACACATGGAAACTCAACATTGGAGACGTGTGGAAACATACAATTTGCTACACATGGAGGAATATTATTGGTTATATTTAGAATCTAATGAATTTCTGACACATGGGATATAAATTGACAATGACTTAGTGAAGACTTAGTGATGACTGGGCATGAACTGGACGATGACGGGATTCCAAAAAATTATTGTTTTATTCAACAACTTTCGAAGAGCCAAATCCTGCAAGCTCCATAATTTCTTCTCTTCTCATGTTTCTTTCTAAGTATCAAACACTTAGTATTATATATCATGAAAAATATAATATACCAATGCATGTGGGATATACTTTGAAACCAAAAAGTCGAATTTTATGTTGGGACACTTGAAATTCATCCAAGGGCCCACATTTGCCCATCAATTTTTATCGACGGTCGTTGTGTGTTGATCTTGCAGAGGTCATAACTTGAGGTAATGGTGTTAGAATCACACAAAATTTATACCGTTGGAAAGGTATTTAGAAGTAGAAGATGGTGGTAGAGGTTTCAAGTTTTGAAATTTGATACATTTTTCTCAAAAATTAAAATATCAGTCAGCTTCATTTTTAATGGGCTTGTGTGACAACTCAACTTCACGACCTCATATCTTGAGATCCATGCGAAAGATTTGCACAAAAATTATATTGTTGGAAAGATAAGATGATGAAGATCACATCAGAAGTGATTTACATGGATAAAAATTTGATTATAATTACCAGAAAATTAAACCACAACCCTCCTATTTTAAATAGGAAATTAATTAAATTGTGAAAAAGAAAGTTTATTTAAAAACTTTTATTAAAAAGGGAAAGGGACCCATTTTAGATATCTATATATTGATGATATAATTTCATTAATGAGGAATTAATGAAGCACTAATTAAATGGAATGTTTCAATAAGAATCTTTTACGGGAATTTCAAGAGAGGAAGAAAACCCTAACTACTCAAGTAGTTAGAAAATCTCTTCTTAAAAAGAGAAGAGAGGTTTCATCAAATGGTAGAATAATAAGAATTGTCAGAGGGTAAGGGTAGAAGATTAGAGGAAGAAGAAGGTAAAACCATAGATACACAATCAAGCTTCTAATCAAAATAAATAAATCTCCATCTTCTCCATTATTTTTATTCTTCTACACCGCTTCTCATAGATTTATGCTTGAATCTCATAGTTGGGCACAAGGTTGAGTTGTTGAGTGTTTCTCTTGTATTATTATATGGAATTGTCTTGTATGATCATGGATTATTTGCAACCAGATACATGGCTGTAAATTGTTTTATAATGAAGAACATTTCTCATGAATAAACTCCACAGAGAATTGCTTCGGGGTTGATCTCAATTGTATCTTGTAACTTTGAGTTTTAAGTATGGTATATTTGAGGTTGACCTATCAATTTATCTGTTATTACTAATTGCAGTACTCTATTAAAATTATTTAAGATGATCAAATAATTCTCTCTTATTTCTCATGAAGAATATATGGATGCATTTATATATTATTAAGAAGATGGTGTTTGATGTTGATCACAATTTAATTATGATGTTGAAGCCCTCCTTCAATCTTTTCTTATTGTAAAGTGAATTTTGTTTCACATAAAGATCATATTGGGTTATTGATGAACCATTTTCATATAAATCCAAGCAACAAAGATTTGAGGTTTGTTTCCTATCACTCTCCCTAATCCAAGATATTCAAAGATATACATTTTAGCGAAAGAGGAGAACCACCTCTTTAAAAATGAAGGGGGACTAATCTCATCATGAAATTTCCATTTCAGTCCCGATGGATTCAAGTGTCAATAGGGGGAAAACGATTCTCAATGACATCAAATTCATCGATGCTAATTGGATTACAAAAACTTATTGGGATGAAGTTACATGTACACCATGCAAGTCATTTCCTCTTCCATATTTTTCACTATGCTCTTCCCTCATATTGGGAATATAGTCACCATTGACCATTTGACACCCTATGAACCCAATCAATCAGGGCACATAGAAAATGTCCTCCCTATCATCCAATGCATCTCTAACCTCTCACCAATTCTTGAGGTATGACCATGAATATTTCAAGATCCATCATTGATTGGATATTATCATGGAATTCCACCTAGACTCCCTACCATGAGCACAACTCAAATATGTGCAGTCACATCAGATGGTGTGGAGATCCTATATGACCCTTGTCTAGAAGGAACCTCACCCACATCCTCCATGGAGACATATACACTACAAATAAACCTTGAAGTGACTCCTTCCCCACCATGTTTGGAAGATTCCCCCCTTCAAGAGAACCATTCGATGACTGGGAAAACCCATATTTGGAAAAAATTCCCTCAGGACATCACCCAAATACTTTATTCTTTCCACCACTCAAGGTCACAACATATCAGGTTGTCACTACTCTCACCCTGCCAAAAATGATGATCACCATCTTAGTTTGGTATTTAGAGCCACCATATATGGTACTAGTTCCATCCCTCATGCCTCAACCAAAGGTGTTTCCCACATAATTAATGGTTCAAACACCAACTCCTCCAACTGGTCACACAGTTGGGGGAAATCCTAACAATCAAAAGGGCACCAAGAAGAAAAATGAGGTCACCCTCCCCTCCCAACCTCGGATGCAAACACCATGTGTCCTATGTGAAATAGTTGGACACACCACTAACTTGTTCCCTATTATTCCTAAATTATGCTATTTAATTCAACTTCCAAACACAACACACCATTACTTCCTACCCTATTAGTGGCACCCACAATTGTAGAACCTTCTTCATCTAAATAGGAAGATCTATGTACCAAACATGCATGTGTCATCTACTCACAATATGGCCATTATACCCACCATTGACCAAATCTACCTCAATTTTGGGAGACCCTCACAATAGTGCATCAAACATCATTTCCTCGTCCATCTCAAGCACCCCACATTTTCACTAACATTACTACACCATTATATCTCCTCGTCAGTAAATTAAAGGATGACATGTCCTTGTGCGTTATACCACCAAATGGACCATTTCACATACATGTGCCCTCTCATTATTGAATATCATATTCATTGCATGATTTATATTCAAAATATTTGAACAACCCTTCAAGCTTTAATTCCTCAACACCAAACCATGTTACTACCTCTAGGTTACCCCATTGACCCACTATCAAAACAAGAATCCATACCTATGTCCCCACCAACCATACATATACCATGATGGCCATAATACTTCACATCGAAGCCATATGATTTTCATGTAATTCATGTATGTGAGATTCATCCTCCCCACATCACCCATAATCCACATATGTGTATAGATATGTGGTTCACATTGTCTAGTGAAGTCCCTCCATCTCCTCCCGTGGGTCCACTTAACACGATAGAAAACAATAACCATTCATCCACATATTCTACTCCTTCCATAGATGACCACACCATTATCAATCAACCACATGACACCATCATGTCACCCCCATCCACTCATGCCTCTAAATATCCAATATTCAACTACAACCCCCACTTAGATGAGAACAATTTAGAAGACATGACAACGCCCAACTACCCTTATGTGTAGCCACTCTACCTTCAATTCTTCTTGTATTTTCCTAGTATTTTTAGCATTGTTTTCAAAAACTTTCCAATTCCATATGTTTGATCCTTTATCCTTGTTTTGGAAGATGAATTATCCATCCATTTACCACATCAAGTATGCCAATGGTGCTAGACTATGGACTTGGAATCTCACTTCAACAGCTTCCACCATTTACTCCCCTCACAATGTACTTCTCCACTCTAGTGGTATATGCCTCAGACCAACCACCAATAACCAAATTCAGTATTTCGTTGTAACTGGTCTCCTTGTAGAATCTAGTCACCTCTATATTCGTCACCTAAGCATCCTCCTATATTCCCATCTTGTCATCCTCTGGTTGAATAATGTGCATCGCATCTGTGATCCTTGTTTATTTCACAAATACCTACAAGCTATACTTTTGTCCCAGAATTTTGAATCCATCATATTCACACATATTCTTAGGAGTCTAAACCAAGTCACAGATAACATGGCTAATCAAGTCCTATATTGGAACCTATTACTTTAACATAAACATTCATTTTTCAACATAATTCATCCATCATCAACATCAAAATAAGAAACAAAACCATAACTATTATCAATGAATTTTCGTCTGCAAATGGTTACAGGAATCCAGCATCTTCAAACAGTTATGAGTCCACCCATGGATCAAAATTACCAAAAAAACATTTCCAAAAGGTCAAAAACTATACAACCAGTTATAAAATCAAGATTCACTATGACTACACAGGGCACGCGCGCACATGTACCATCAAGAAATGCAGGAAAAGTGCACATGCACACGATGCGCGACTATGGATGATAAAAGCCACGCACACCTGAGAACGATGCATTTATGATGTTGGTCAGCCTCCCACTCACTTCTGTTTCATCTTCCAAGTCGATTTGACATCCAAATCTCGGCTGGATCTGGCTGGGTGGCTGGTCAAAGACCTAAAGGTGCCCTAAACAACCCCTTTTCACACTAAAAGTTGGTTGCACAATACCTCAAAGTGGTGTTATAAAACAAGGCCATGGGTGCACTACATTTTAAAGGAATTCATTTGCAAGGTTATGTTGCTGCTATTCTCTTGGGGAAACCTCTTTTCTTATCAAGATCATACTAGCACCATTCCATTTGGGCAATCCACATCACCTTTTGAGTGGGTTAGCTTGGGATTCTTTCACCATTTCTTTCAAGTTTCCAAGTTGTAAGAAGAGCTCAATCTTGGGGGTCCAAGAGCCCTCCCTTAGAGGAAGAAGCAACCCAAAGTCCCCTTTCTCTTTGGTGTTTTCTTTTCACTAATACAATCCTTTCCATTGGTGACATAAGTCTTGTTTGTTTCTTGTTCTTATGTCCTTTTGCATAATAGTTTAGTTGTTTTTTCCTTTCCTAGTTTAAATCTTAGCTTAGTCTTTTATGTTTATTCTTCTAACCCTTTCATTTACTATTGTCTCACTTAGCTAACCCAACTAAGCTTGTAAGCACCTTTGTTTTTCTCATTTAGGTGACAAAAGAGGCGCAACAGATTGGTGACTCCACTGGGGAAAGGTATCAATTTCCTACCTCATTTGGGTTAGTTTAGCTCTTATTTTTACTTAATTAACCTGCAGGTACCATAACCGGCCCAAGCCGACCTTCAAAACATCAAATTCAAAGCTGAGTTGGGAGAATTCCATCTGGCATTTTCTTCACAACTGAGTGACAGTTGTGCATGGTTTTATTGGCCCACAATCGTGCATCGTGCACACATGCACCAAAAACACCGCATTACTCCGCGCCTTCTACGCACCTGCACTCAAAAATATTTTTCATTTCATGCGTTGGCACTTAGAGCACCTCTGTCTAGTCTGAAACCCACACACCTATGAAAAAAGCACACATTGTAAGCTTGTTATGATCTGTTGAAGGCCCATAACCTTCTTAAAGATAATTCCATGCATGTTGTAATCTGCACCACACTTACATTCCCTCTCATATAAAGGGATTAGTAAAAACACATAGGCACTTAGGGGTTAAAATTCATTATTTTTCCTCTTTTTTCTTTTTATTTCGCCACATGGATGGCTTGCTTTGACTAAAAGTTGGAATAATTATACATCACATATAAAACTTGCATTGGGACTAAAAGTTGGATATCAAATGTTGAGTATGCTCTTCTCTCGCACTCCAAAGAGATCTTGAGAATCAGAAAGAGGTTGAAAGACAATTTCATTTCCCTTAAAAAGATAAAATCTTTAGGAGACGACAACAGCCCCCCCGAGACTCCTCTTAGTTTATTTTTCAAACACATCTCAACATTGTAATGGGCCCATACATGCCCACATGCTACAAATATAGGATAGTGTTGAAATTTACTTTCTTAGATTAAATCACTAGGGAAATTTAAAGGTTTTGTAATGGGCTCATACATGCCCACATGATCACAATCCAGGATAGTTACAAAGTTTTCTTAGATTAAATCACATTAGGGAGTTAAAGGAATAGTAAAGGACCCACATGTCCACATGCTAGATTCCTAGGGAATTTTGAATTCCGCAAGGTTGTAACAATGACATTTAGTTAAATAGGTAATCAAAGACTTGTAAGGACCAAGTGAAGTCCACATGCAGGAAGGGGACACCTAATTCATTAAAAAAATTGGAACACTTTCACTGATTCACACACAAAAGTCACTTCTCACTCTCATAGTCTTCATATCGAAATGTGGAGGTTGAAGTAAGTTTCCTCCAAAAGGATTCCGAAAAACCCCACCCTTTTCTTGATGAAACTATCCACTCCCACTTAATTTCAATGAGATTGGCTCACACCCCCAATCTCTCAAACAACCACATCTAAATTTTTTCTAAAAACTCACTAAGTTTTCCTCCATAGGAGGTGCCAAAAGAAATCTCTTAGTCTAGGTAGGATTTCGGGGATAGGCATCCAAATAACTCCCCGTTATCTAGTTCTCACATTTTTAAAACAATAGAAGTTGTCAAATAGGGAACTTTAAACCCTCCAAGTCAAGTGTTCCTAACACCATAAGGCAGGGAGATACCTGTGAAGGGTTGAAGGCCGAGGTCTGGTTGTTCTTTCCATCCCCCCTTGAGGCACCCACCTCTTGGATGGGATCCAGCCCGTGACTCATTTCTTAGGCCGAAAATTTAAATGCCACACTTTGACCGAGGTACCTAGTGACCAAATTTTAGGACATCTACCTAGGTGGCAATTGTGGGATGCAATTGCACCTTGATCGGATTTTGTGTGGCTATTGGGAAATATAGCCATTTCTTTCCAGATATGCCCCCTCTACCCCTCATTATAACTGATTGCTTCATCCTTCACTAGTTTCTCTTCCGGTGGCTTCAGACCCCACTGTTGAGTGCTATTGGAAGGTCCAATACTATTTTGAGAGGAAAGACATTACGTCTTTTAGGACACGAGCATTTGTTTTCTTTGTTCCCCCATGCAGAAAAAATCCACCTATCCACATATATGCTTCTTTATCAAAACACTTTATGTATGATGAACTTTTGATTACATTTGATTTGGATATATATCGTGTAAAGTTCAAAAATTGCAACAAAGGCTCTTGTTTATTTATTGCTCTCACCACCATTTGCACACATTCACTCATCTAGTTGGACATTATAGGGGACCCACAGAACCCCCATCATTCCAGACACTTGCTAAACCTCCCTCCTATTCTAGGGGGAGTTCCTAGTCTTGCCAACTCATTGGCTCCACCTTCTCACAATCCTGTGAGTGCCACTGTCTTGGGATCAACTTTGCTTGGTTCCACATTACTTGGGTTCAATTCCCAAGGTCCACCTTACCCTCACTCTCCTTTACACGGAAGCGGGGGGGGAACTTCCTCTCAAGGGGGAAGTACAAACCCAGCTAGTCCCCTCCAAGGGTCAAGTACTCAGAACACTCACACTATGGCTGGAACTAATCCTAATCCACCCTGCCATATGCCATATTTAGCCTCCCTCAACATACCGAATCTGACTAAACTCACCAATGATCCCATATTGCACAACCCCGCATGGCCTGCAATGCCTACCAAACTCCCTTCAGACATACCCAAGTTTGAAGGAAAAGTAGGAGATGATCATGCCAACAATATCATGACATTTCACCTATGGTGTTCTTCGAACAACATCATGGATGATTCCATCCGATTAAGGTTATTTCAACATACACTCACTGGCCCATCCACCAAATGGTATGTTGAAGAAAAATATGGGTCCCACGCGAATTTTGAATCCTTGGCCAAAGAATTTTTTACCTTCTTTCAATTACCCATTTGTCATGACAATGGCCTTGAAATACTCTTAGATTTCAAAGAAACCGCCTCTACACATATTTCTGACCACATCCATGAATGGCATCGGTGACATAGCCTCTGCAAAGCTGATGCTACCCCCCAACAGTGTCTCAATTGGTTCCTCAAATCACTTGTTTCCCTCCTTGCGAAAGATGTTGCCGCCACCTTCCCCCAGACTGAAGAAGAAGCCATTAGCAAGACCCAACAGTTTGAACTCATCTATGCCCAGTCCGGATACCTATACATGGTACTCTCAGACGCCCCAAAACTTGTGCCAATTGGCCAAGACAAACTTGGGATGTCTCACTCAACAGATGAATTGATTGGTAACAGTAAACACCACAACCCACCGCCTCAACAACTGCCCATGTATGGTTCACCTCAGTATCCATCGGCATATGGAGGAATCCCTTATTATCCTCCTCCACCTTATCAACAACCATACCATGTTGCCCTGACTCCACCCATAAGTGGACCCCCGCCAACACCCCCTAAACCATCCACCTATCCAACCAAGTGTCGATACTTCCTCTACCCCGGCCTATACCCTAAGCACTATTGAAAGAGCCACGCTATCCTATGTACCTTATGGACCATTGCCTCAACATAATCTGTACTTTCCATTTTATGCCCCCCCACAGCCTATAGGACAACCACACGTGTTGGAAGATTGGTTGTTGTCATTGATGTCAACCCTAGTCATGGGTTTTGGACCACAACATTGATAAAGGTATTTGGACATGAAGTACAATGCACATGCATATACAACACCCATGAATGGATAATATACATCATGTTGTTTCCAGTGGTATGTGGTATGTCACATGGATCCTCATGGTTGAGGAGAAATGAATTTTTGAAGATGACAAAGTGAATTGAAGAAGCAAGTACATGTAGGCCCTGAATATAATTAAAGAAAAGAATCACAAAATAAGAAAGTGTCAGGTCAGCCCTAATGTTAAAAGGAAGAGACCAACAATTATATTCAGGGCCTACATGTAATAAGAACAACATGTCGGTAATAGATACCATCCTGGATACAAGTCGAATTTCATAGGAAATAAGAAAAGAATCACAAAATAAGAACAACAAATTGGTAATAGATACCATCCTGGATGGATTGAGAGATTCATTGAAATCCAAGGTGAGATCATGTGCATCATCAAAAGAGATTTGGGACAAGCTACAAGAACTTTATGTAAGGGAAGACACAGAAGAATAAGAAGAAGAAGAAGAAGAAGAAGTTGAAGCAAATTACAACATCTCAGATTTCAAAGAAGAAAATAGAGGTCAGTTCTTTTGCTTTAATTGTGAAGGAGTAGGTCATGTTGAATTTGAATTTCCTCATCCAAGGATTGAAAGAAATGACACTGAAGAAGAAAATTCCAATGAAGAAGAAGAAAATCATGAAGAAAAAAGTATTCAACAAGAAGA
The DNA here is from genome assembly GCA_010110895.2 of Picea sitchensis. Lineage (NCBI taxonomy): Eukaryota > Viridiplantae > Streptophyta > Pinopsida > Pinales > Pinaceae > Picea > Picea sitchensis. Next base: position 53,395 of record SNQJ01S0037002.1, read on the forward strand.
TGAGAATCTTAAAAAATTGAAGCATATTGAGATTGAAAATAGCAAGCTCAAAGACACGCAAAGAAAACTAAGAAGTGAATTGGGTAGTTGTGAAAAGATAGTTGTAATCTTGAAGAAACAATTAGAAGACTCTGAGAAACTAAGAGAAGAAACCATTTCCTTGAATACTCTACTCGAAGAAGAAAGAAGAATAGGAGAAGTAAGGAATGTCCAAATGAAGAAGAAAGAAGAAGATTGTGAGAAACTTTAACAAGAAGTTGTCTCATTGAGGAAGAGCTTAAGAAAATATCAAGTGCCAAAAGACTTAACACATCTTGGATGCATGGGTGAAACTTCATACAAAGAATATGCAAATACCAACAAGAAGGTTGAAGAAAGAGCTACACAGACAGTTGATGAGAAGTGCACCAGGATACCAGAAAGAAGGAATGATTACAAAAGAGATGAATATCCAAGAAGAACTCCTACCTTAAGGAATCAAATAAGATTCAATCAGTATGAAGAAAACTACAGAAGAATAGATCATGAACCCAGATGGACTACATCACAAAGAATCCCACTTACTCCAAGGTATCAAAATTTCTTTCTTGGTCATTGTTATACTTGAAATTTTTTTGGCATAAGGCAATTAATTGCAGAATGAATGAAAGGAACACATATGCAAGAAACATGAATGGTGTAAATAGAAGATATGGAAATAATCATGGATTTGTCAACAAAAGTTATAATTCATTTTCCCCATTGATGGAAA
>SNQJ01S0037004.1:16465-33436 GCA_010110895.2 Picea sitchensis
CCTGATGCAAGGCTCCATTAAAAAAAAAAAAAACTGGGATAAGGAAACGAGTTGTCTAACACACGCATTCACTTCCCAAGGTAACTATTGCCTTTATGTTTTTGTCAATTGTAAATCACAACCAACAAAATAGATGCAAAAGTTTATTCGTTGAAATACCAAAGATGTCATTAATTATATCACTACTACACCTTAACAATCTACCATTAATTTCTATTTCCATACCCAAAGTAAAAATAACCCTTCCTTAATTCTTTGGTTATTTATTTAATGCAAGGTTCTGAAACAAATCAACTACTAAGGCTATTTTACACACGTGTCTATTCCACCACTTCTCATAATTAGTCATTGTTCTTAAGACATGTATCTATTATACAACTACCATATTAATCATTACATATGATCGTTTCCAAGTGAAACACATCCATAATTGCCTTCGCCAGAAATCATAATTAGCAATAAATTTACTGCCAGAAATTGGTAGCAAGTTGGGTCAAAGTCCCAACACATTATAGGTGGGGAAAAAAATAGAGGCAGTGGCCCAATCGCTGAGGTGACAAGAAGGAATTCTGAGAAAAGTGGGGTGGAACATAAAACACCATTCTGAAGAAAACATTCTAGAAAAGAATAATGGACACACAGTCATTGAAAATAAGTCCTCATCCCCACTCCAGATTCTAAATCTCAAGCAATGGAAGGTTAAGACAGGTGGAAGAGAGTGAGAGGGTATGCAAGAATATCTAGGAGGAAGAAGAATCCATAAGAATGAATGACGATACTTAAGAAAATAGTTAAAAAAAAAATAGTCGAAGATTGGGGTCTTCTGCTTGTTCCATGATTAAGTCAAGCCAAGCATCCGACCCAGCATGATCCTCTGGGTTTCAAGAGTGTCACGACATGCCCAAAACACAAGGTTCTGAAGGAGAGTCCATGAGCTAAGGACCAATCAATACAATGTGAGCACCAACTCAGTGCAAGCCAACGAGGAAGGAGGAACGTAGAGGGTGCGCAACGTATTGATGGCCCGTTCACAATCCTTACAAAATCACTCTGTGAATCTGGGGTTATACAAGACATCAACACCAAGGGATCAACATGAATTCCATGAAATAAAACGATGGGATCTGCCTAAAAAAAAAAAGAAACACTCTCATGAATCACGCAGAGGTACATGAAAAGATAAAAACGATTCAAGCAAAGTAGAGGTATGGGGATGGTCTGGCTACAAGTTGGAGGGAAGCACAATTCCCCATCCTGAACATAAGGAAAGTTCCAACTCAAGGTTTGGGTGAGCTAAAAATCCGTGGGAGAAAAATTTGGTAGTGGACAACTTGATAAGCTTCAGGAAAAAGTAAATTTTTACATGCAATTATAATTGAAAGGCATCGAAAGGCTACGCTACAGTAAATAAGATCACAAGAAATTTTAAAACAACATTTGATAGATATAAAGGAAATAATATAACAGGTGAAACTATCACTGCGGTACAAGAATAAGAGAAAGCATATGGATGAAATTGGAATGGATATTGCTTCCCATGCAACCAGATTTAGACTATAAATAAATTAAAAAAAAAGGGTAGCTCCTTATGCAATAGAGACCATAAACTGCAGATGGATGAAGTCTCTCTTGGGAGACTCATAATTCCATACATTAACAAAAAAAAACAGAGAAAGGAACCCAAAATTCAGACCATCTAGATGTAAATCATCATACATTCAACTAAATAAAATTGCAAAATTTAGAGGTATGTACCTTGAGGAAAGGCGAAGGTTCCTCTGTTCCTGACCCCCACTCGTGCTCTGTCCCGCTCCTTCTTTCCAACCGCTGATACCTCCTCGGTATCTCTCAATCAATGCTAGGGGTACTCTTCTTCCCCATGAGCCCCCTGAGCCGCAAAGGTGCCATGCACACAATACTAAAGAATGTTATCTCTCATCTCGCCTCGAAAGGTCGAGCTACCACTCATTATCCGAGCTGGGTATCCCAACTCCCACACAAAAAATTATGTCAAGATAGAATCTGGCAGCATAACCTTATGCATACTAGACGAGATCATCTCTCCTCCTCTTCCGTTTCTTTTATAGTGTTCTCTTAGAGATTTTTTGCCAAAATATTCATTAATTTCTATTTATTAAAATTTAGTTAGGATAAACCTCCCCCATACACATGCACTCGATCCCCTAGTTGCACCAGAAAATCAATTAGTTAATTAATTAAAAAAAAAAAATTCCCTCACCCACCTAAAAGTGTTCCTAAAAACGCTCATCGGTGCCCCTTTATTCCCTTACAATTATTAAATGACTTAAACATTTCTTAAAACCTAGTTGAGTTCACAATTATAAGGTTGCAAAGACTAGATTCCCTACTATGTTAGACATTTCCCTTTTTCTTTAAGTTTCCCCTTTTCTTTAAGTTCTCCTTTTTATCTAACTTCAAAATTAGCAAGTTTAGACATAAACAAAAATTTTCCTTTTTAATAATTTAATCCTTCAATAAAATTATACTTTAATTATTAATGTTGAATTTTCTTTACCCCCTCCTCGTTAAATTTCCATTTAATTTTTTATTTCGTTCACATGTTCTACTTAGACCTAGGTTTTAAATTCACTAGGCTCGACGACAATTTTTAAGAGACAAATTAGTTATTAAAATTTACTCATACCATCATTCATTTTTAGGATGGCCATGTTTAAGGAGAAATAGTTTTATAGATACTAGGTTTATTAACTCACGAGAGTTAAAATCACGATGTGCCCTTTAGTATGCACTATGTGCCCCAAGGGTTCCACTCTCCTTCATTCCTATTTTATTCGCACGACACGCCCTTCAAGGGTGCCACTCGCCTTTTGACTGATTTTGGTAGACATCAAACCCATGGAGTCAATACTCCGTCAGGTGACCTTGCAAGAGACTAAGGGCCTCTAACAAATAAGGTCCGTGCCTTATTTCACACCCCTTAGAATCATCGTGAGTGACTATCACAATCTTCCCTCCTGGCATCATAGATCTCTCAAGCTAGGTAATCATTAACCTACAATTCAACCCATGACGAGAGTGTTAGTAGGTTGTGTCAGGGTGGATGTTGTACCTCTCCCTCAATGCCGTTGGTTGTCCTCTATGCCCCCTTTACTCCAAATGTGAGTCTAGTTTGCAAGTTATCATCAACCTGTATCCATCAACGAAACATTTCAGCGAATAAAATCAACATCATAATCTAGTAGCCATATGTCACCTATGCAATATCAAAAACACTCAAACCATAAAATTCCACCCCCTTACTCGATATGGATTCCAAGAAGGCCCATTAATGCCATAGAAAGCCTCAATCAGTCCTAAGTCCTACACACTCAGCAAAATAATCAATAGCACCTGTCGATATACATATCATCAAATAACATATCATCAAATCCAAAAAAACATCATGAACCATAATCGAAATAGTCAATCACATAGTGAACCAGATCACTTTCACACAACTGTCCTCAAAGAATAAGTCCAATTAGGTGTGTGCAAGAGAGGGATGTTACATACACCGCCTCCTGTTTTAAACTTTGTCCCAAATTTTCATAGTATTTAAGTTCCAAAATAAAATATATCACAATATATATATGTCTAGCTATCAAACAAAAATGGAAATTGTTTACTCATTTCAAATGCATCCTCCCAGGTCTCTGAGTGAGGACTATAGTTGTCCCACAGGACCTTGAAATAATCTACTATTCGATGTCATAGTTGTCAAATGAGATGGTCTAGAATGAAGATTGGCTCTGTCGTGAGTGCACCCTCATCCTATACCTGCAAGGAACTCATGTCAATCACATGTGTAGGATCACTAACATAATGTCTCAAAATAGATACGTGAAAAACATCATGCATATGCCTCAAAGAATCAGTAAAATATAGTCGATAGGACACGGGCCCATTACTTTCCACAATCTTGAAGGGTTCCATGAACCTGGGAGAGAGTTTATCACCCTTTCCAAACTTGATCGAACTCTTGTTCTGTTTCACCCACAAGAAGACTTGATCACCAACTTCATAACTATGGTCCTCATGATGCGCATCGACATAAGTCTTATGTCAATCCTGTGCTTCCTTGATCCTTTGTATTATTATTTGCATTTGATCTTCAATTTCTTGGATCGCTTATGACCCCACCAAGACCCTATCCTCAGGTTGATCCCAACTCAAAGGCATATGAAATGGTCACACATAGAGAAACTCGAATGGCATCATCTTAATGGTTCTTTGATAACTATTTTTATATGCAAAGTATACCAGTGGAAAGTAATTATCCCAATTCTTATATTGGTCCATCACGTACATACACAACACATCCTCCAAGATTTTGTTTGTTCGTTTGGTTTTCCCGTCTGTCTCAGGGTGATAAGAGGTACTAAAGTTAACTAGGGTTCCCAAGGCCTCTTGGAAACTAGTCCAAAATCATCCTGTAAACACTGATCCTCGATTATATATAATCCTTTTAGGCATGCCATGTAGTATCACAATCTCGTTGATAAAAAATCTATCTATGTTAGGTTCCTGATACGCTGTACGCACACGAATAAAATTAGAACTCTTCGTCAGATTTTCGACTACTAAAAAAATCAAGTCATGTCTCCTTACCGTCAGTTGAAATACAACAATGAAATTCATCAAAATGACCTCCCATTTCGATTCCAGAATAATGTGTGGTTATAGTAATCCTATCGGATGTCTATGTTCAACCTTCACCTGCTGACATTCTAGACATCTTGCCATGTAGTTGACTATGTTCACCTTAATTCCTTTCCAAAAGAATAAGGGTTGAAGGTCTTCCCTCATCTTCATGACTCCTGGATTATCCATGTACACTACTCTATGAGCCTCATTTAGGATCAAACTCTTCAACTCATCATTGGGAGTTATGTAAATCCAATTATTAAAACCCAATAATCCTTCATTATCCACAGTAAACCCCTCAAATTTTGGCACCATCATTGTTTTTTGTCTGATAAAATCCTAGAGATCTTTGTACCAGTCATTGTCGCACTGTAAAGTTAGAATATTTCAATGTAGATTCGTATAAAGAGGCATCACCAAAAATATGTGTGGTGTCCGACTCAATGCATCAACCACTCTATTCATTATTCTTTTTATGTAGGTAATCTTGAAATTGTACTCGCTAAACAATTCCGACCAATGCCTTTGTTGCGTGTTTAGGTCGCTTAGCATAAATATGTGATGTAAACCACAGTGGTACATTTTTAGTTCAATTTTTTCTCTAGTAAGATAATGTCTCCATACTCTCAAGGCATACACAATGGCTAACAACTCCAAATCGTGGATCCCATAGTTCTTCTCATGCCTTCATAACTTTCTCTAGATGTAAGCGATCAATCGACAGTCTTACATCAAGACTCTGCCTAAGCCTTCCTTGGATGCATCAGTACATACCAAGAAGTCCTCGTCCATGTCAGGGACCTTTCGTATCGGGTTTGTCGTCAACATCTCCTTCAACCTTTGAAATTATTTCGTGCGTTTATCGGTCTAATCAAACTTCTTGTTCTTCTTCTGCAATTCCCTAATCAGATTTTCTATCTTCAGAAAACCCTCGACAAACCATCGATAATATCTCACTAAACCCATGAAGCTATGCACTTCTTGGACATTCGTCAGTGTAGGCCATTCCATAATAGATTCTACCTTTGTTGGATCCACAATGATACCTTTGTCGGAGATGACATGCCCTAAATAATGAATCTTTGATTGATAAAGTGAGCATTTGAACAATTTCCCAAACATTTTATTCTCTCGTAGAAACTGTAGTACCAAGCGCAAATTTTTTTCATGCTCCTCCATCGTCCGAGAATATATTAAAATATAATCATGAACTGTCAAACAAACTTGTCCAAGAATTCATGGAACACCCCGTTCATCAAGATCATAAATACCCCTGGGCATTTGTCAGTCCAAATGGTAAAACAATAAACTTGTAATGTCCAAAACTCATCTTAAAGGAGGTCTTAGGAATGTCTTCCTCCTTGATCCTTAACTGGTGATACCCTAATCTCAAGTCGATCTTCGGAAACATTTTCGTGCCCTTCATATGATCAAATATATCGTCAATCCTTGGCAACAGATACTAGATCTTGATCATTTCCTCGTTCAATTGATGATAGTAGATGTAGAGTCTCCACGATCCATCCTTCTTTCGTATAAAAATAACAGGCACACCCCATGGTGACACACTTGGACGTATAAGTCCTAGATCCAACAATTCCTTCAATTTCATTTTCAACTCATGTAACTTCAAGGTCGACATCCGATAAGGAATTCTTGCTATCGGTTTCATTCCTGGTTTTAGGTCAATGGTAAATTCCAATTCCCTCTTAGGCAACAACCCTGGAATCTCTCATACTACTAGAAGGTCTTCTAGTCCATTTTTCACGCCCTTTCATTTAACACAACGATCACATACAACGTCCATCCCTTGCGCATGCTCTTCTGTAGTTGTAGGGAAGAGATGAACCTTAGGGAAACTCCCTGGTTCCTATGTACAATCACGCATCTCTATCCCTCATCATCGACCAAGCTCAACAATTTCGTATTACAGTTGATTATCGCCTCATGCGATTCCAACCAGTCCATACCGATACCGACATCATAAGACCCTAAGATTGTGATGTACAGGTTGGCCCTAGTGACAAACTCTCCCAATTTAATTATACAACTTGTAACGTCCCCTCCAAAGTTTTGTTCATCTCCTGAAGCCATTTATACAAATCTAAACTCGTCCCGTTCGACTACCTTACATTAAGTATTTTTAGAGCTGCACCTGAAATAAAACTCTTTGTAGCACCTGGATCTATCAAAGTACTTAGTGTATGGTCAACGACGGTTCCTAATGTCTCAATAAGAGTAGACTATTTCTCTACTTGGTGGTTATTCACCGCTGCATGAAACTGATGGGCCTTGCCCAAATCTGACACGGTAGTGGGTCTCGCTGAACTAGATGCTCTGGTCCTCTCAACTGGGCAGTGATGCTGGTAATGTGGCTCTCCACATTTCCAACACCCTATCTTTGGTCTAGTACTCCTGGTACCTGAAGTACAAGCTGACAACCCACCGGCCTGGAACCCTGGTCTTATCTACTGAACATGCCTAAACTGTTGTTGTTGCGGTTGACGTTGTTATTGGTGTTGTGGTCCTCTTTAAAGAGTCCAATTTTGAGGTGTTGGGTGTCGAGGTGTAGTGGAGGTGGATCCTCTAAGAGTGCCTCGATACCTTTACGCATTCCTAACTAGTGTCTGATGTTGTTTCCCACCAGATGTTGTCAGTCTTGTTGATATTTCCAGAGTCCTACTCTAATCGCCATTGATGAGCTCGTCCTCTACTATGAGGGCCTTCTAGAAAGCATCATGAAAAAATTGAGCCAAAAAATCCTCACTTTTTTACGAATGCTAACATTAAGGATAAACACAAACTTGTTGACCTTAATTTAATCAGTATTCAGGTGCGGAGCATACCAAAGCAGCTACATAAAATGATCCTCGTACTCGAGCAACATACGAACACCTTGTCGCAAGGTGTTTAACTCATTGAGCTGACACTCAATGAATTCCTCGGACAGATACCTCTCACGAAACCGTTCCTCGAATAGTTCCCATGACACGTATTTGATGACCATGTTCAATTGCGGTAGGAGCATCTTCAACCATATAAGAGATCTCCCCTTCAATTGAAATACCTCCATGTGGACCTTCATGTTTGATGTATAGTCACAAAGTGAAAATCACATTGCCATATTCTCCAACCATGACTCAGCGGTTGCGCTGTCCGTGGCACCAAAGAACTCAGGAAAATTGACCTTCTCGTGTTCGCGGTGAATGCTACCAGTGCCATTGAAGGCACGCAGTGGACTTTTAGGAGGTTTTCACACCCTATACTCATCTCTATCCAATTTTTTTATCATTTCCTCTGACATCCTCTTAAAGGACATCATCAGCCCAACCACTTCACCCACACCTATTTGTTCCTACTCAAAAACCTGCTCTTCTCCCTGGGGGTTAGACCCCTCAGGCATGGATTCTACTAGAGGCATCGCTCCTCCTTGCATAACACCCCATAATATGCCTCTGCAACATCCTCTAACCATGATTACCTGCATGAATACAAATCAATTTAATTAGGTACATTTTAAAATAAAGCATCTAATCAATGGAAGTCGTAGTGATCCCAAGTTGCAGGTTGAATCCTCTCTGATACCATATGTAATGAACCTCGTTGTTATGAAAACATGCAACACATCACAAGTACAATATTTTTTTTCTTTGACACAAGGCAAGTAATGTCAATAATATAATCAAGCATCACAAATCAATGATGAACAAAACACACACAATCACACAACATACAAACATAACGACCTAGTATACTAGCACATCATGCAGCTTAAGAAACCAACAAACATTCAATCAGGGAAGAGTAAAAATGGCTAAGCTAACTAACAACATCAGATTGACCCAAACATAAACCGCATAACCGACACAAGTAACTAAAACCTTCACAACGGGCTAGAAACAACCATATTAAAGTTTTACAGAGCAATGTACAAAACATCAATTCCAATAATGACCATCATCATCAGGAAGCACATGAACCAAGTCGAGGTTATCATATGAACTTGTCACTCAAGCGCACCTTGATCCCATCATAAGTAATCATGTCGCCAACTTGCGTCAAGTGCAATAATAAATAAGGCACAACTTAAATATAGTCACAAACACCTTAAATCAAGACATAAGAAACAAACGCCAACAATCCCAAAACTTAACCGTCATACCTAAAAAAAAATCTATAATGAGGGCACTCCAAACAATCAAGTTAGCGAGGCGCAAGGTAACTACCTTCAATATAGGATTAGATTTTTGTAATGATCTATAAGTATCACATCAACATTTTTCCAACACAAGACTATTCAACACAATGTATTCAACCTCAATCTAAATTTAAAGGCATAAACGACACTCCCTATAAACACCCCTTTAAAACAATACAAAATGAAAGATCTTATTAATAAAAAATTCATTATTTAACATTAATAATTATTATTAACATGTAACAAGGCTTCCCTTAAACAAAACCCTTTAAACATCATAAGAAAGGAAGCATATTGTAATTAAATAAAATATTTATAATAGAATTTTAAATAGAATACTCTAACTACCACAAATAATTTCAATTTGATTCTTAACTCACTGCCTATCATAAACAATTATAACATCTAATAAGAAAACAATTCAAAATTGTATTCACTTGTTCCTGAGTTAGAGTCATGTCCTGAAAATACTTAATGAACTAACAAATAAAACCATTCATCGCAGCCCTTCCATGCGTCCTTGAACCTAATCTCTATTATGAAAACATAAAATTGTTATTAAGTAAAGTAAAAGGAATTAAATTGTTCTAAATAGAATATTAAAAGGCATTCCACGCATCCTGCAAGGTCAATTTTATTCTTCGATAATTGCAAGTGTGATAGAACAAAGAATGGTCAAGGAATACCACCTATCCTGGAGGCAATTCTCAGTTCTGAACGAAAATGAAACTGCTAAAAATCAAATTAAATTAAATTCCCGCGGCAACCCGCACTTCCTTTAACACAATTTATGTACTAAAATGGATTTTGACTGTTATGAGAAAAACAAAATTAAAAAAAAACCCCGCCACCTGCCATTCACATGATACCTGACACGAGGTTCCATTCCAAAACAATTTAAAACTAGGATAAGGCAATGAGTGGCCTAACACACACATTCACTGGCCAAGGTAACTATTGCCTTTACGTTTCTGTCAATTGTAAATCACTTCCAAAAAAATATATGAAAAAGTTTATTCGCTCAAATAACAATGCTTCCATTAATTATATCACTACTACACATTTACAATCTACCATTAATTTATGTTCCCATACCCAAAGTAAAAATATCCTTGGCTTAATTCTCTGGTTATTTATTTAATGCAAGGTTCTAAAACGAATCAACTACTAAGGCGATTTTATGCACGCAGTTGTTCCACCGGTTCTTAGAATTAGTCCATGTTTTTAAGAGAGGTAGCTATTGTACAACTCCCATAATAATCACTACGAAGTGAAACACTGCCATAATCGCCTTCACCAGAAATCACAATTCACAATAAATTTACCAACATAAATTGGTATAATGTTGAATCAATGTCCCAACACGTTACAGGTGGGGAAAAGAAGAGAGGCATCAGCCGAATTGTTGTGGCGACAACAATGGCATCAGGAAAAAGGGAGGGTAAGTCCCCAACTTAAAACACCACTCCCAAGCAAAAATTCCAGAAAAGAATAACAAACACACAATCATTAAAAAGAATTCCTCATCCCCACTCCAGATTCTAAAGCTCATGAAGCAAAAGGTTAATACATGTGGAAGTGAGAGAATGGGTATGCGAGAAGATCTAGGAGGAATAGGAATACATAAGAATGAATCATGATACTTAATAAGAGGGTTTAAAAAAAAAAAAGTCAAAGGTTGGGGTCTTCTTCTCATTCCATGATTAAGTCAAGCCAAGCGTCCGACCTAGCACGATCCTTTGGGTTTCAAGAGTGTCGTGACAGGCCCAAAACACAAGGTTAGAAAGGAGAGTCCATGAGCTACGGACCAGTCAACACAATCCAAGCATCAACTCAGCGCAAGCGAACAAGGAAGGGGGATCATAGAGGGTGAAGAATGCGTCGATGGCCCCTCCACAATCCTTACAGAATCATGTAGTAAATCCGAGGTTATACAAGACATCAACGTCAAGGGATCAACGCAAAATCCCTGAAATAAAATGATGGGATCCGCCTTAGAAAAAAAAGGAAACATTGTCACCAAGCACGCAGAGGTACACAAAAAGCTGGGAATAGTTCAAGAAAAGAAGAGGTACGGGGATGGTTTGGCTTCAATATGGAGGGAAAATCGATGTCCTGGCTTGAACATAAGGCAAGGTCTGACTTGGTGTTTGGGTGAGGTAAAAATCCATAGGATAAAAATCTCACAATGCACAACTTGATAAGCTTAAGGAAAAAGGGAATTTTTACATGCAATTATAACTAAAAGGCACTGAAAGGTTGTGCTACAGTAAATAATATGACAAGAAAATTTAAAACCACATTTGATAGATATAATAGGAAATAATCTAATAGGTGCAACTATCACTATGCTACAAGAATAAGAGAAAACATGTTGATGAAACTGGAATGGAGATTGGTTGTTGTACAATCAGATTTAGACTACAGATAAATTAAACAAAAGGGTAACTCCTTATGCAATAGTGACCATAAACTGCAGATGGATGAATTGTCTCTTAGGAGAATCATAATTCCATAAATTAACAACAAAACACAAAGAGAGGACCCCAAAATTAATACCATCTAGATGTAAATCAACATACATTCAACTAAATAAAATTGCAAAATTTAGACGTGTGTACCTTGAGCAAAGGATAAGGTTCTGCTACTGTTGTCAATGATAGGGGTACTCTTCTCCCCTCTGAGCCCCCTGAGCCACAAAGTGGCTATGCACACAATACCAGAGAATTCTATCTCCATATTTCCTTCCAAGGTCGAACTACTACTCATTATCCGAGCTGAGTATCTCAACTCCCACAAGAAAAATTTAGTCAATATAAAATCCGACAACATAACCTTACGCATACCAAACATGATCATCTCTGCTCCTCCACCCTTCCTTTTATAAAGTTTTCTTAGAGATTTCTTTCCAAAATCCTCATTATTTTTTGTTTATTAAAATTTAATTAGGATAAACCTCCCCCGTATACATGCCACTCTATCCCCTAGTTGCACCAGAAAATCAATCAATTAATTAATTAAATTTGTCTATTTCCCTCACCAACCTAAAAGTGTACCTGAAAATGCTCCTTGATGTCCCTTTATTCCCTTGCAATTATTTAATGACCTATGCCTTTCTTAAAACCTATATGAGTTAAAAATTAGAAGGTTCCAAACACTAGATTCCCTACTATGTTAGAAATTTCCCTTTTTATTTAAGTTTCCCCTTTTCTTTAAGTTCCCCTTTTTATCTAGGTTTAGAATTAACAAGTTTAGACATCAACAACAATTTACCTTTTCAATAATTTAATCCTTCAATAAAATTTTACTTTAATTATTAACGTTGAATTTTCTTTACCCCCTCCTTGTTAAATGTCCATTTAGTTTTTTGTTTTGTTCACATGTTCTACTTAGACCTAGGTTTTAAATTCAGTAGGCTTGGTGACCGTTTTTAAGGGAAATATTAGCTATTAAACTTTAATCATACCATCATTCATTTTAAGGCTGACCAGGTCCTAACGAGGCATGGTTTTCTATGTGTTAGGTTTATTAACTTACTAGAGTTAAAATGGTAGGGTGTTGGGTGAAAGGAGTAAAAATGCAAAGGAGACTTAGAAGAGTTGATAGAAATGAAATATTTTTTATGTAAGGATTGAAGTGTGGACTTCAACTCTTGTTCAATAAAATCGCCGAATAAAATTGTTGAAAAATCCCTGAGGGTAAATTCACCTTGAGAGATAACTTATGTAAATGGTTGGTAAAAAAACACAAAAAAGTAGGCAAAGGTCACTACATTGGAGGGAGCCCAAAACTTAACAACTATATTTTTCTATGGAAAAAATCAATTAGTTAATAAAAAATATGCTAAGCATTCTAGGGCAATGATGAGTAAATGTACAGTGGTTAAGAATATAGAGACATAATTATATTTTCGATAGCAACAATTCATCAGTCAAGTATTAACAAAACCATCCCGAATCTGGGAAATGCAAGGGCTAAATCGTGCCACAAATGAAGTGGGTTCATGACCCAATAAACACAAAAATATCAAGAATTCCCTCACATTTTAGACTACATAAGCAACCACCCAATGCACAGTTCAATTACAACTAACAAATGTAGTGAAATCTATAGCAAATACAATTAAAATTTTTGATATAAAATTCCATAAGGTCCTTATTTACCTCAGCACGGATTAACACCAATATTCATAAATTTAAAAAAAAAATACAAAGGGAGTACCGTAACCAATAATTTGTTGTTGACACGGTTTGATATTGCCGAAGAACTCCAATCGAACGTGTGCCTATCTCCTTTGCTTTTCAATCCAAGGACTTCATCGATACCTCGCACGAAACGCTATGGGTACTCTTCTTTCCTCGTAGTACCCCAAGACGCAAAAGGGCCACCCACACACACAACTAGAAATCCTCTATATCTTAGCTTGAATCACAAGGTAGAGCCACCACTCTCTCTCTTAAGGTGGGTATCCCAACTCTCACAAGTAAAACCAATCAAAATTTCTGCAGCATTACATTACCAATAACCTGTGTGATCCATTGCTCATCTCAGCCATTTTTTTTATAGAATTTTTCCATAACATCCCCACTTGCACATTTAAATCCATATTTTATTTTAATAAAATTTAATTTCCGTCACCCATCCTAGGGGCACTCCTAAAATCACTCATAGTTGTCTCTTTATTCCCCTTATTTCTAATTAATGACTGACGCCTTACTAAATATGAGTTGAGTTAAAATAGGAATCTTATCCTAGTTAGAATAGTGTTAAATAGACTTTACATCCCTTTTCTATGTGTACCCCTTTCTTTATCTTTATTACATTCTTAAATTAAATTCCAATTTGGTAATTACTTGTACATATGTGTATTAAGTCAATCTTTAGATTTATTTTATTTTCCTTTAATCATTAAATTGATTTACTTCATCCCCTCATTATTTAATTTATAAATTTAGTTTTTAGTCCTCTTACTAACTTAGACTTATGATTAATTAAATTTTTAATTGCAAAGGCTTAAACTCTTATAGGGATTATGATTACTAAATTCAATCCTTAATTAATTAATTAATCGATTCATCCAACATCGCTCAAGATTTTACAAGGTAAATTATTTGCTCATGGTTTTCTAGGCCACCTAGACTAATTGATCCATTGTATTTACGCAACGTTCCCTTCAAGATGCACTCTGTGCTCCAAGGGTGTCACTTTCCTTTGATTAAAATTTTAATTACGTGACATTCCCTTCAAGATGCACTCTGTGGTCCAAGGGTGTGATTTGCCTTTGACTGGTTTTGGTAGTTTTCCAACCCCTGGAGTCAGCACTCCATTTGACCAAACCTGTGAGAGACTAAGGGATTGTAAGGAATAAAGACCCTTCCTTATTGTGCACCCCTTAGAAATATTTGTGAGCGACTGTCTTAGTCTTCCCTCACTGCATCGTGGACCTCTCTAACAAGGTAATCATTAAACTACAATTTCAACCACGACGAAAGTGATAGTAGGTCATGAAAGGGAAACTACCACACCTCTCCCTCAATATTTGGTGCATTTGCATGGCCTCTTTACTCCTTATGTGAGTCATATTAGAAAACAATCATCAACCTACATCCATCAACAAAAAAATGTCAATGATTTATAAACAACATCATAATATAATCGATCATATGTCACATATTCATAAATGCAATACTCAAACTAATGTAATCGAGTCCCTGACTCAATATGGAGTCCAAGGAGGTCCATTGATTCCATCGACATCGTCAATCTGTTAAGTTTCCTTCACACTCACAAGAAACTAGTCAGTAACATCTGTCAATATGGGTATAATAAATAACATAAAACCATAATCCATCAATAACATCATAAAGATCCATAAGCAAAACAATAACCATGTGCTATAACCAGATCACTTAGACACAATTTCCCTCAAAGAATAAGTCAATAACATGTTCTCGCAAGAGCGATATGTTACAGGTTGTCCTATTTCCCAAGAAAATACGTGGATGGCTCCAATATAATTTTTTCCACCCTGTTGTTAATGGTGATCAACTACTTGAAGTGTGACATTCTTTTTCATGGTACAAGTTATGAAACACGTCGTAACACTTAGGTCAATTGAATAGTTAATATGTCGATGTTGCATCTATGGTTTGGATACTTCTACATAGTGATAGCGATGAATAGCGAAAAACTACGTATCGAGGTTCCTTCCCCTCACAATGCCACACTTATGTCTCATGCAATGCAAGATTATATTTTGCTTAGAAAGGTATATGTGTTGTAGAAACAATTCAAAGATGCATAAACTTTAAGCATATACAACATAGAAATATTCAAATTTTCAATGATCAAAATGATACAAGGGTAAATATGAAAGCCTTGTTTCCATTCCCTAGTAATAAAAACTACATTCACAACTAAAAAGGAGTAAGGAAGAACAAACATAACTTCTATCAAAATATTTTGAAGATGTTAGTGACCTATTATTGTGTTCCATTATAAATGAGTATCTTAATGTGCTTCATGCACTGATGTCGAATTGGATGCGATGGAAATTGTATTCCACCGTAACTATTACACCTTAAAGTGGTTAATTGCTATTTTTTTTTGTCTCGGCCTAGGATGTGGGTTTCGTCAAAATAAAATTCCACAATGAACAAGTTCTAGGGTTTTAAGTTAACGTGAGGAAGTTTCTAAAATAAAATTATTATCTATTATGAAATATATAATTATTATAATATTTATTGTGATTATAATTTAAGGGAAATAAATTTATAATCAAAGGGTTAATGTACAATAAAAATTCGATGTTTTTATTAAATTATAAAGATAATATTTTTTTCACTCTTATATGTTACAAAAGTTCATATTTAGTGGTTACATAATAAATTATTTGTGTTAACCTCATAGCCTTACTATGGTTACGAACACCTTTCCCCGTTGGCTTCAAAAACCTCTACTTATATATAATTTTATTTCCAATCCTAAAATATGAATAAACTTTATTTCCATTACAATATCTTTTAACCATTCAAGTGAATTTTTAAAATTTTTAAATATGCCCTAAATAGTTGAATATCAAGTGTATAATAAATAATTATGATATTCATAGTTTATGGGTAATGAATTTGTAAATAATGGTTTGATGTTTTTTACAATATCTTTTAACCATTGAAGTGAATTTTTTTAATTTTTAAATATGCTCCTTAAATAGTTAAATATCAATTGTATAATAAATAATTATCATATTCATAGTTAAATATCAATTGTATAATAAATAATTATCATATTCATAGTTTATAGGTAATGAATTTATAAACAATGGTTTGATGTTTTTTACAATATCTTTTAATCATTGAATTGAATTTTTAAATATGCTCCCTAAATAGTTGAATATTAATTGTATAATAAATAATTATCATATTTATAGTGGTTTGATGTTTTTGTTAAAGTTAAGAGTTGTTATTAATATAATATATTTATTAAAAATATATTAATATATTAATTAATTAAATGAATACATTATAATACACATTAATGTATTAATGTTATTCATAAATATGACCATAAGAAATCATGGTTATAACAAACCATAAGCAACCAAGATTATTTTCAATAAATGTACTATGTATTATTATTTTAATAATGTATTTATTAAAATATTAATACTTTAATAATGTGTTTATTAAGGAATTAATAGTTTAATAATGTATTATAGTATTAGTGTTTTAATATTATAGAGATATATTAATTAATAATGTATTTATGTATTAATACTTTAATATGTTACATTATATATTTTTGTATTAATGTTTTGATTGTTGCTATTTACTTCTCTTTTGTTTTATCAACTAATACTATTTAATGAAAATTCAATAACCTTATATATTACATAATAAATCAATATAATGATTAAACCCTTACATATTTAATCATAACTAAATAAAAAAATAATATATACAATAAAATTTAAACTTTTATGTTGCTAAACTAATAATATTAAAAAATAGTTTTTGACAAGGTAGTCTAATTTTTTATAAATTAATTGTGTTACTACTTTATTATTAAAAAAAATAGATACACTAGAACTTTATTATATATATATATAT
>SNQJ01S0037004.1:33456-50795 GCA_010110895.2 Picea sitchensis
TCAAGTTCAATGTAAAATTTAGATATGACATTTAGAAACAATTTTAACAACAAAAAATATTTCATTGTTTGCTTTTAATAAAATATGTTTATAAATGTTAAACTCAAGTAACATAATTTTATATTTTTTCATTCTATAAAAAGTTATATTCTACATCTTATTAAGAGGAAGACTTACTCTATATCTAATAAGGTGATACATGACATTTAAAAAAATATTCACAATTTTTTTTAATGTCAATCATAAATAAAAGAATTCAATACTAAATATAAATAAAATTTCAATATTTCAAGAAAATTAATTTGGTTTTATGGTTAAAACATTTTAATGGTGTGTTGATTAGTGTAATCCCATTTTAAATCTAGATCTATTGTGCTTGGATAAAGATAAAGTCCCTCAAAGTGGATATTTTTTTAAATTGAAAAACTTGAGGAAAGATTTGCACTTTCAAGGATTTAATATCTCTTTATGCATGATAGATTCATAATTAATATATATATTCTTTAAAAAATTTCATTGATATGCCCATTAGAATGAGGAAGAGGAATATATGGATAGATATGTAGAGAATCAACTAATACCAATCATAACTTTCTATCTATAATGCACCGAGACTGATGAAATGCCTAGAGGTGATTTTTTTTATTGAGGAAAGGTTCATGATATATTTTAGAAAATGAAATATGGAGTTAGTCCTTGGTATTTTGAGGTGTACATAACCTATGCCTCTCAATTTCAACATGTGACCTCCTAGGAGTAAACACATGATATTAATCACTATATCCACTTAAACTTAATATAGTTGTGGATCAAGGAGGATGACATCCCTACGACAACATTTAAGATGAGGTTTGAACATTACGAGTTTATTGTTTTACCGTTTGGACCGATGAGCGCCCCTGTGGTATTTATGAGTTTGATGAATGGGGTGTTCTATGAATACTTGGACAAGTTCATCCAAGTATTCATTGACGATATTTTTATTTACTCTCGGACAATGGAGGAGCATGACAAGCACTTGTGCTTGATACTACAGTGTCTACAAGAGAAAAAGTTGTATGATAAACTGTCTAAATTCTCATTTTATCAATCGAAGATTCACTACTTAGGGCATGTCATCTCCGACAAAGGTATCTTTCTGGATCCAACAAAGGTTGAGGCTATTATTGAATGGCATGCACCGACGAATGTCCCCGAAGTGCGTAGTTTCAAGGGTTTAGCGGGATACTATCGACGGTTCGTCGAGGGTTTTTCGAAGATAGCAAATTCGATCATGGAATTGCAAAAGGAGAACAAGAAGTTTGTTTGAATCAAGAAATGCATGGAGGCACTATTTTATTGGATGAAAATTTGAACTAAAAATGGACCACTATGGTCTACAACTCATCTTTACTCAAAGCAACTTGAACTTGCGACAACGATGTTGGTTGAAATTTCTTAGCAAGTACGATTTCATGATTAATTAGATAAAGGAGCAATGAATAGAGTGACTGATGCATTCAGTCTGAGACCACACATATTTTCAGTGATGCCTCTTCAGACGAATCTATGTGAAATGATTCTAACTTTACAACATGACGATGACTAGTACAAGGAGGTCAAGGATTTTATCAGAGAAAACACAATGATGCTACCCAAATTTGAGGGATTTGTTGTGGACAAGGATGAATTATTAAGATTTAAAAGTCAAATTTATGTACCGCGTAATGAAGAGTTTAGGAGTTTGATCCTAAATGAGGCTCATAGAGAATTGTACATGGATCATCTTGGATTCATGAATATGAGAGAAAACCTTAAACCCTTATTCTTCTAGAAATGAATGGAGGAAGACATAGTCAACTATGTGGCAAGATGTCTAGAATTTCAGCAGGTGAAGGCTAAACATAGACATCCAGTAGAATTACTATAGCCACACACTATTACATAATCGAACTGAGAGGTCATTTATATGGATTTCATTGGTGGATTTCCACTGATGGCAAAGAGACATGACTCGATTTTTGTAGTAGCCGACAATATAACCAAGAGTGCACATTTTATCCCTTTGCGTATGACATATTAGGCACCTAACATATTTAGAGTTTTCATTAGTGAGATTTTGAGGCTAGATGGTGTGCCTAAGAGAATTATATCTGATAGAGGATCGATGTTTACAGGATGATTTTGGACTAGCTTCCAAGAGGCCTTGGGAAGCCAACTTAAATTTAGTACCGCATATCACCTGGAGACAGACGGGCATACCGAAAGAACAAACAATATATTGGGGAATATGTTACGTATGTACGTGATGGACCAAAAGAATCTTTGGGAAGAGTTATTTCCACTGGTATAATTTTCATACAACAATAGTTACCAAAGAACCATTAATATGGTGCCATTCAAGTTTCTTTACAGGCAACCATGTCAGACTCCTTTGAGTTGGGATCGGCTTGAGGATAGGGTCCTAGTGGGGCCATAAGCAATCCAAGAAATGGAAGATAAAATGAAAACAATAAGACAAAGGATGAAGGAAGCACAAGATTAGAAAAAGATTTATGTTTATGCGCATCATGTCGATTGTAGTTATGAAGTTGGTGATTGAGTCTTGTTGCACGTGAAACCAGATAAGAGTTCGATCAAGTTCGGAAAGGGTGCTAAAATCTCTCCTAGGTTCGTGGGACCCTTTAAGATTGTGGAAAAGAAGGGGTCGGTGTCCTATCGACTAACCTTACCTGATTCTTTGAGGCATATACACGATGTTTTTCACATATCTATTTCGAGAAATTATGTTAGTGATCCTACACATGTTATTGACACAAGTTCCTTGTAGGTATCGGACAATGTTGCACTCACGGTGGAGCCAATTTGCATACTAGACCATTGCATTCCATAGCTATGACATCAAACAGTATATCAAGTCAAGTTCCAGTGGGACAACTATAGTCCACAGTCGATGACCTGGGGGGATGCATATGATATGCCTCAACAGTTTCCATTTTTGTTTGATAGCTAGACATATGATATTGTGATACACTTTATTTTGACACTTACACACTGTGAAACTTTGGGATGAAGTTTAAAACAAGAGGGGGTGTAGGTAAAATCTCACTCTTGTGCACACTTTGTGGACTTATTCTTTAAGGACACTAGCATGCAAGTGATTCGGTTCATTATACTATTAGTTGTTTTGATTATGACTATGACATATTGTGAATTTTATGATATGTTATTTTTGTTGTATTTACATCGACAAGTGCAATTGACTGGGTTCTCCTGAGTGTGAAAGACTATGAACATTAGAGGATGTCGAGGCATTGATGAAACTCCTTGGACTTTGGGTCAAGTCAGGGAGTGGACTATTAGGAGTTGAATGTTGTGGATGTGACATATGTACATATTATTAGATATTATGATGTTGATTGTTATCGCCGACATGTTTCATTGATGGATGCAGGATGCCAATAACTTGTCAACCAGACTCACATATGGAGTAAAGGGGTCATGCATGATAACCAGAGACATTGAGGGAGATGTGTGGAAGCAACCCTACCACAGACTACTAGCACTCTCATCGTGTCCTGAACTGCACGTTAACGATTACCTAGTTCAAGAAGACAGATGATGCTGTGAGGGTAGACTGTGATAGTCGATCATGATGTCTCTAAGGGGTGCACAATAAGGTAGGGTCCTTATTCCCTAGAGGCCCTTATTCTCCCACAATATCACCTAACAGAGTACTAACTCCAGGGATTTGACATCTACCAAATTCAGTCAAGAGGCGAGTGGTACCCTTGGAGAAGGTGGTGTGTATTGAAGGGAACATCATGCAAATAAAATGGAAAAAGGAAAGCAGCACCCTTGGAGAACATAGTGCATCCTGAAGGGAACGTCGTCATTTTAAATATGGTAAGTTAGTAAACCTAGTGCCTAGAAAACTATGTCTCCTTAGGACTTGGTTGGCCTTGAAATGAATGATGTGATGAGTAAAGTTTAATAAAACAAAATCATGTAACAACTGTGACCAAGCCTACTGAATTTAAAACCTCGGTCTAAGTAGAACCTTTGAACAAAAAAAAATCTAATTAGACATATAACAAGAAGGGGGTAAACAAAATTCAAGAATTATTAATTAAGGTAAAAAAAATTATGAAGGTTTAATTATTAAAAGGGGGTAAATGGTGGTTTGTATAAACTTGCTAATTTTGAACTCAATTAAAAAGGAGGAAAATTAAATAAAAAGGGAAACTAAAAAAAATGGGGTGAAACTTAAAGAAAAAGGTGGAAAGTCTAACATAGTAAGGAATATAGGCTTTGAAACTTTCTATATATGAACTCATCTAGGATTTAAGTATGGCGTAAGTCATTTAAGAATTGTAAGAGAATATTCAGACACTGAGGAGAGTTTTTAGGAACTCTTTAGGTGGGTGAGGGATATAGTAAAATTTAATTAATTAATAAATAAAAATTATGGTGCAACTAGGGGATCAGGCGACATGTGTACGGGGGAGGTTTTTCGTAATTAAATAAATGAAAAATGAATCTAATAAGGGTTTGGGAAACTAATAAATTGAAAAATCTCTAAAAATGAGGGAAGAGGAGGAGTATGGATGACATATGTCTTGTGTAACGTTACGGTACCGAAATGTTATCTTGACTGAATTTCTCTTGTGGGAGTTGGGATACCCAGCTCGGGTAACGAGTGGTAGTTTGACCTTGCGAGGAGATCTGGGAGAGAGAATTCTCTAGTATTGTCTGTGTGGTCGCTTTGTAGTTCGGGGGGCTTATGGGGAATACGAGTACCCCTAGCCTTGGCTCAGAGGTACCGGTGAGGTCTCATCGGTTGGAAAGTGGGAACTGGATGGTGCGTGTGGGGGAGAGCAACTTCAGGGCATTCACATTTAGATACGGAAAACATGTGTATATTCGTAATTGAATATTAGTTAAATTCCATGTATATGAATCTCTCTAATGTCGAAAGAACGCATGCATCATTGTGTTAAAAAAATGATTTATTTTCTGTATCTAAATATTTATCCTGGTGAATATATGATTGTGTAATTGGGCGAAAGGTAGTTAAATTCTATTTATGCACCTTCTTGGTTCGCCAGTATTGGATGTAATACGTGTTGTATATTCGATTATGTTGAGTATTAAGGAATTTTTTACTGTAATAGCAATTGTAGTTTTAAATCTTCTTGGGATCTATTACTGATTGAGTAGCCCCCCCAAATCAATTGAACCTTAGAGCACATATCAATAATAGGAATTCAATCTTTACTATGTATTGTATAATGAGTTATTATTAAAATCATTTTTATCAAAATATGGTGATGTAATGGTATACAACTTATGTTTTTCTTTAAAGATGATTAGATGGTAGACCCACTGTTTGATAAACCAATCAAGTTAATTTCAGTCAACTTAACCATTATCAATTAACAGGTCGAGTAAGATCATCATTTAAAAGCTAAAATTTTTATTGTGAAATTATATGGGAGATAGTTATAATCTTAAATCACGCACCATCTAGGTCTCTTAAATCGGTTATGTTGTGGGAAAACTCAAATCGAGGGCCACCAGTGGAGTTCAACAAAGGACATTTTATTCTGTTATTAACAATGGAACGAATTGGGATATCATACAACGTCTTTTTAAATTCACACTTCAAGTTGTTTCTTCACCCCTATAAATTCATTAGACAATAAAGAAAATGATTTTAAATAACTAATTTAAAATGGCTATAACATCAAGTGATGGGATGGTTCAATCCAGTGGAGACTGTAGTTCCCAATGCCCCTTTGTCATTGCCTCAAGGAATTAGACGTTGCATTCTCCTCCTTCCACCTGTAACTGGCTAGAAATGAAATAAGTATTCCAACCATTGTGAGTGTTGTGTTATGACAAAAGAAGGCAGGAACGAAATTAATATCCTAGCAAACATAAAGTGTTGTAATATGACTGTAAATGGATACAACAAAATTTATTATTCATTATCAAAACCTTTTTCTTGGCCCAGTGGAGGTTCCCCTTGTCTTCTCACCCTGAGATTATTATTTTTTTATCCACGAAATTCTAGGATCCTTGGGCCACTTTATTTTTTTTCTAATACACCATTCTGATTATTTAATTCTCCTTTGTTTGTGAAAAATTTCCTTTTCAATCAGATTGCAAGAGTACAAAAAAAATTCTAATTTCGAGAACAGTGGTTTGGGTGCACCCAAATTTTATATCACTTGCTTCATTTACTTTGAGATTTATTATGTTGGGAATTTAAGTCCTCAAAGTTTCATGTTTTAAAGGTGTCAATATTTTCAATATTCCTTTCCTTATTTACACAAGAAAAATATTTTTTTTCACCGAGTTTTTTTTAACTACACTGAGATCCTTGTCTTTTTACTACAAAGATATAATTACCTCAATCTAACATATTTGTGATAGCATATGGTGTTCTTTTTAAGGTTATTAAATAGTGCCTTAAAATCTATGCATTTTTATAATTAATTATTGGTATCTAACTATGTTTAATTCATGGTTTGATAAAATTTATGTATATATTGCCCAATTTGAAGATGTTAGTTACTGTATTATCGTTGGGGTTTGCATAGCCTAGTAAAATTTCTAATTGAAGGACTGTGTTAATTAATTCTATTGATTGTAATTGATGAAAAACATGTTAAGGTAACAACCACATGAATGGAAGAATGGTTATCTTCTTAATAAGGTTTATTTGTTTATAACATCCCGCTCTTGCGCACAATGAGACAACTTATTCTTTGAAGACACTTGCTTGCAAGTGATTGGGATTATTATACTATTGGGCATTTGATTATGATTATGAGGCGTTATGGATTGATGGCTTATTATTTTGTTGTGTTGACATAGACAGGTGCTATGGACTTGATTTTCATAAGTGTGTAGGATTTTGTACCTCAAGGATGTAGAGGCATCAATGAAACCCCTTAGACTCTGGATCGAGTCATGGAGTGGACTATTGGGGGTTTGATTGTTGTATATAGTTAGGCATTTGATTAGATGATATGATTATGGATACTATATATTATATGATTCGTTGATGATGCAGGCTAACAATAGCTTTCCAACTATATTCGCATGGGGAGTAGAGGGGTCATGCATGATAACTAGAGAAGTTGAGGGAGAGGTGTGGACAGTAGCCCTGCAACAGCCTATTAGCACTCTGGCCATGGCTCGAACTGTAGGTTAACAATTACCTAGTTCGAGAAGACCCACGATGTCATGAGGGCTGACTACGATAGTCTCTCATGATGATTCTAAGGGGTTCTTAGTAAGGCATGGGCCTTATTCCTTAGAGGCCCTTAGTCTCCCACAAGATCACCTAGCAAACTATTGACTCCAAGGGTTTTTTATGTCTACCAAGTCGTTCAAGAGGCGAGTGGCACCCTTGGAGCACGTAGTGCATCATAAAGGGCACGTCGCGCAAGAAAAATGGAAAGAGGTGAGTGTCACCCTTGGAGCACGTAGTGCATCCTGAAGGGCACATCACACAAGGGAAATAGAATGAGGCGAGTGGCACCCTTAGAGAACCTAGTTCATCCTAAAGGGAATGCTGCATTGTTAATTAATAAATGGATAAACCTAGATGGCCTTAGGATGAATAACATGATAAGAAGGATTTAAAAAAAATTCCCTAATAAAATGTCCCCCGACCTAGGAAAATAAAGTCTAGGTCTAAGTGATACGTGTGATAAAAATAAAAATATAAATATAAATAAATAAATAATAATGATAATCATCATTAATCATGTGACGAGAAGGGGGTAAGTAATTCAATTAATTTATAAAAATATTTTGGGGGATAAAATTTAAAAAGGGGGGAAAAGTGGAAATAATTGTTTTATCACGTATGCTAATTAAAAATTTATTAATAAAAGGGGAAAAAAGGAAAACGTTAATTTTCTACACCTACCAATTTTAGTTTTCAATGAAAAGGGAAAGAGGAAAATTTTAAAAAATTAGGAAACTAGGAAAAAGAGGGAAACATAAAAAGAAAGGGGAAACACAATGGAAAAGTAAAAAGACTAACTTAGTAAGGTATATAGCATTTAAGAACTTTCTAAATTGAAATCAACTAGTGAATTAGTAAGGGGGTAAGTCAATAAATTGTGTAAGGGAATTTGGGGACAACTAGGAGCAATTCTAAGAATGCTTTTATGTGGTTGAGGGAAATAGGGGTAATTAATTAATTAATGAACTTAATTTATGGTACAATGAAGGGGATGGGTGACACATGTATAGGGAGGATTTTTATGAATTAAATTATTGAACAATAAATTAAATGTGATTTTGGGAAAGTAAATGACTTAGAAACTCTATATAAAGGATGGAGGAGGATGATGGATCTCTTATGTTATTCGTAATGTTACACTGCAAAATTTTAGAGTTGATTGACTTAGCTTATGGGAGTTGGGATACCCAACTCGGTGAGGATTGGTAGCTCTTCCTTTTGAGGTGAGTTGGAACCTAGATTCTCTCTGTATTAGTGGTTGTGGCTCCTTTGTAGATTGGGGGGATAAGGGGGAAGAACAATACCCCTATCGTTGGCTGGGAGGTATCGGTGAAGTCTCATCGGTCACCAAGTAGGAGTTGCATGGAGCATGTAGGATAACGACTTAGAGAAGATGACTTGGGATATGGTACGCTTACTTGATTCTACATGGTAAGTTATTATTATACTTCATGCTTTCAATTCTGTATTTTTAATTGGATAAGGAAAATTTTGACTTAGCATTTTAACTGATAACTTAATTTCCCCATAGCCTTAAGCTCTATGTTGATTGATTCCCTTCTCTTTCGATCCCTCATTGCTATGCCTGTCCTTTGGTTTGTTGATTGTTGTGAATATTTGAGCCTTTTGTCCTCATCCCTAGTTCGTCAGTCCATGCCTGAGCAGTCAACCAGGAGCCCAATCTACAGTCATCACTTCGGTGCACAACGACCTATAGATTCTAATGCCCTTCTTTTTTGTGCATGGATGATGAATGAAGGATGTGTTTTCCCAGCCTTTTACCCCTTCTTATCTCCGCACCTTGATCTCCACCTTGCTTGGGTCTCTTCTTGTTTTATCACCTCTGTGTCTTAATCAGTCTCATTAATATGAAAACTAGGTTTGGTATTTCCTGCATTTCAATACCCTCAACCACGAAAGTTTAACTTTGGGTTTTTAAATATTGTCGGATAAATTTAAATCTATGTTTTTATATAATGCTGGATGAATTTAACTCAACAACTATATAAGTTGTTGGATCAATTTAACTTTGTGTTTTTAAATATCGCCAGATACATTTAAATCTATGTTTTTATATAATGTTGGATGAATTTAATTCTGCGTTTTTACATACTGTTGGTTAACCTAAATCTATGTTGTGATACCTCCTTGCAACTTAACTCCATGTTTTCTTTAATGATAGAAATATTCTATACATTTTTAACCCTGAACTTTAACATTTGAAGATGATTGATATTGCGTTGAACTTCTATTGACCGCCCTTACATTCGTTTGGACTGGGATTTCCTTTTTCTTTCTTATGCATTTAAATTATTCGAAAGTGATTTGCCCCTTTGTTACTTTGGCGATTTTTCGTTATTAAGACTGAATTTGTTGCATTTTAAGACTATGATTTTGGCTATTGGTTGTGATTGCGATTTTCCCCTTTGTTACTCTGGTGATTTGCCATTATTAAGACTGAATTCGTTGCATTTTAAGACGACAATCCATTTTTTGGGGGGAGGGGAATTTTTCCCTGTGAACTGTATTTCTGGCAGGTTTTTTTATCCTCCATGAGTTTCCCGTGCCTTACTGGTACATGGGGGTGTATTAGTGGGCATTTTTGTTTATCTTTATGATTGCGTTGACATTCTTATATAGCATGCGATTGTTTCCTTTTCGGTTATCTCTTATTGTTTCTTAGTTGCAAGACAATGATTTGTTTTTACAGTTATCATTGGGTTAATTTCATTTAAGCAGATAGGGTGTACCTTTCATTGTAGACAAGTATTTCCTTCTTACCTTAAAGGATTGCAAGTCATTATGAGAGAGCATTTAGTGAGAGTTTAAGAGACAATGATCTAAGCCTCTATATAGCTTTCATATTCAACTTCTCCCAGTCAATGGTTTCAACATTCATTATGGTCTATGGTCCCAGCATATCTATGGTCTATGTTTCAACAAGTGTTTAGACAAATGATTATCTATATTTTTTACTGCTTTTTTTTAAACCTTAATAAAAGGAAATTTTTAAATAACTATGTTTCAACATTCTGGACAATGAACTTATATCAACCACAACAATTTAGTTCATTTTGCTTTGATTAAAATGCATTATAGTCTGGTCATTTTTTACAGCCAATGTATAATTGATTAAAACGCATTATACTATGCTCTTTCTTTTTATTTAGATTGCCAGGTGACTTGTCAAGCTACACACATTTCATTTTTTAATTGAAAACCCATGTATAATTTACATAGTAGTTTTACAACAATGGTAATTTATATTTACTTTATACAACAATTTATTAGCATTTTTGTAGACAACCTCTTCATTTGATTGGACAACCCTTAAATTTAGTTTGACTAGACTTGTCCATTAGTTTTAACATTAATTAAACCAAAATTGTTAAATTAGAATGTAATTATTGTTTATAGTGTTAGTATTGACTTACTTTAGGCCTTCTTAATTTGAATTGAAATTAATGTTAAATTATAGGGTACATTAATGACTAATTTGTAAATTAATATCGTTAACAAGTGTGATAATTGCAAATTGTACTTTGATATTGTTAATGTTGTTTATGAGGTTAATTGCTAAGTTAGATTGTATTTATTGATTAATTTATAATTGTCAATTTAGATTGTAATTAATGTTAAATTATATTGGCGTGTATTGACTAAATTGTAATTTAGACATGCTAAATTAGAGTGTAAATTATGTTAATTTGATTGATAATTATTGACTAATTTTAGACTTGATTAATGGTTGGGTGATTGGAGAAGTTGTGTAATGGCTTGCGATCTCTTGTTGACATCTTATTGCATCTTTTTGACTCGTTTCTTCAAGGGTGGGTGTAGTCTTTGTGTCATATATTTTGGTCTCCTTGCACATGGTTTGGTCTTGAGTCTATGGTCCAGATAGAATATGTTTGCGTCAGGGTTATCATGATGCCTCTTATCTGGGGACGACATGATTCTTGATGAGGGGATCATGGTGTGCCCTATTGGACAGAGGCGAATGATATCGTGGCCGGATTCTGTGCTTCCCATGTGAGTGTTGTTGATTGTTGTAAGTTGTTTTTATCACTTAGGTTGTAACACCTTCGAGCATTTGGTTTACGCTCCTTGAGGTTCTAGTCATTGGTCGTCAAGGATGTTGTTTCAGGAGGGGGATGTTGTCCTTTGGCTTGTAGGTGTGGTCTTGTTTTCATTGAGCGAGTAGTCATTCCTCCTTGTTTTTTTGCGCATATTTCATCTAATTGCTCTTGTGCTAGTGCTACTGCGTGGAGTCGTAGTTGTATGTTGCTTATTCAGCAGGCCTGGTGCCCGTCATTAGATGTGTTGTTTAGCTGTAATCATTGTTGTCGTCTTGTTTAAAAAAAAAAATTGCACCTTCTTCTTCGCTTGTAGACGTAATGATGGGGTCATTACATATGGTATCAGAGCGGGTTCAACCTGAGACTTGGTATGATATTTTATTATACTTTTCTAATTAAGTTGACTTGTATTCGTTCAGGTAATCATGGTTAGAGGACACTGCAGAGGCAGACGATGGGGTTCTAGGGGAGGAGGTGCGATGCCTCTAGCAACATCCATGCCTGAGGGGTCTAACCCCCAGGGAGACAAACATGTTCTCGGGTAGGAGCAGATAGCGGTGGGTGATGTGGTTGGGCTAATGAGATATTTTCAGTGCATGTTTGAGGCACTGATCAACCGTTTGGATAGAAAGGAGACAAGGGTGTCAACACCTCCTAAGGGTCCACCATGCACGCCGGTTGATACTGGTATCATTCACTTCAAACTCAAGAAGGTCAAATTTCTTGAGTTCTTTGGTGCCCTGGATGACACATCCATCGAGGCATGGTTGGAGAATATGGAGATGTCCTTTGCACTTCATGAATATATCTCCAACATGAAGGTATTCATGGTGTTATTTCAATTGAAGGGGAGATCTCTTCTATGGTGGAATGCGCTCCTTCCAAAACTGAACATGGTCGTCGAAGACGTGTCATGGGAATTGTTCAAGAAATGCTTCTGAGAGAGGTACCTATAAGAGGAATTAATTGAGCGTAAGCTCAACAAGTTCAATTCCTTACGACAAGGCGGTCGTATGGTGCTTGAGTACGAGGCTCATTTTATGGAGCTACTTTGGTATGCTCTGCATATTAAGACTAAGAAACTTTATTTCAACAGGTTTGTGTTTGGACTTAATGGAAGCATAATTGAAAAGGTTAGGATTATGATGCCTCAAACCTTGCATGATGCTATCTAGAAGGCCCTCATAGCAGAGGAGGAGCTTATCAGCAGGGGTCAGAGCAGGACTCCAGCGAGACCAGCAGGGAAGGTGTCATCTGGTGTGCTAGAGTATCAGACACCAGCTAGACAAACACTAAGATATTGTGGCTTCCAAAGAGGATTCACTTTCACTACACCTCGACGACTAGTGCCTCAGCAACGGACACCTTATCAGGGACCACGGTATCAGCAGCAGCGTCGATCACAACAACAATAGTTTAGGCCTATTCAGTAGAACATACAAAGATTCCATGCTGGTGGGCCGCCATCTTCTACTTCAGGTACCAGGAGTACTAGACCGAAGAAAAGATGTTGGACATGTGGGGAGCCACACTACCAGTGATACTACCCAATGGAGAGGACTAGAGCATCTAGATCATTCAAACCCACTACCATGGGAGAATTGGGAAAGGCCCATAAGATTCATCTAGTGGTGAATAACCGCCAGACAGAGCACCAGTCGACTATTCTTGAGATGTCAAGTTCCATTGCTGACCATACCCTTAGTATTTTGATACATCCCAGTGCTACCGAGAGTTTCATTTCTGGTGCAGTGCTAAAATGGATTAAGGTAAAGGATGTCGAACAACATCAATTTATCTTTGTAGAGATGGCTTCAAGAGCTAAACAGAAGGTTGGAGGAAAGGTTACGGGATGCACACTTAACCTAGGATAGTTTAAAACTAGGGCCAACCTATATGTGAAAATCTTAGGATCTTACGACATCTTCATTGGTATGGAATTGTTGGAAACGCATGAGGAAATACTCAACTATAATACAAAATGGTTGATCTTGGTTGATGACGAGGGATAGAGGCACGTGATTATTGGTCGGAACCAGGGAGTTTCCCTGAGGTTCATCTCTTCCTTCCAGCTAAGGAAGAGAATGCACAAGGGGTGTAAGCTTTATGCGATCCTTGCGTTAAATGAAAGGGGAGTAGTAGAAGGTCTAGAACAACTTCCAGTGGTGAGAGAGTATGCAGATGTATTTTTGAAGGACTTACCTAGAATGTCATTGGAGAGGGAATGGAGTTTAACATAGACCTGAAATTGGTGACTGAATCGATAGAAATAATGCCTTATCAGATATTGACCCCAGAGTTACAAGAGTTGAGAATGCAACTGAAGGAGTTGTTGGACCTGGGACTTATACATCCAAGTGTGTCCTTGTGGGGTGCACCTTTTATTTTCATACACAATAAGGATGGGTCGTGGAGGCTCTATATTAACTACCGTCAATTGAACAAGGCAACGATCAATAATTAGTATCCGTTGTTGAGGACTAAAGATTTCCTCGATGAGATGAAGGGGGCGACGGTGTTCTCAAAGAACTATTTGCAATCAGTGTATCACCAGTTATGGATCAAGGAGGATGATGTCCGTAAGACCGCCTTTAAGAGGAGGTTTGGACATTATGAGTTTATTGGTTTACCGTTTGGACTGACAAACGACCCAGGGGTATTTATGAGTTTGATGAACAAGGTGTTTTGTGAGTACTTGGACAAGTTCATCCAAGAATTCATTCATGATATTTTGATTTACTCCTGGATGACAGAGGAGCATGAAAAAAACTTTTTCTTGGTACTACAGTGTCTGAGAGAGAACAAATTTTATGGGAAGTTGTCCAAATTCTCATTTTATCAATCAATTATTCACTACTTAGGGCATGTCATCTCCATAGAAGGTATCATTATGTATCCAGCAAAAGTCAACGGTATAATGGAATGGTCTACATTGACGAATGTCTTGAAAGTGTGCAACTTCATGGGTTTTCAAACATACTATCGACGGTTTGTCGAGGGATTTTTGAAGATAGCAAATCCGATCATGGAATTGTTGAAGAAGAAAAATAATTTTGTTTGGATCGAGAAATGTGCAGAATCATTTGGGAGGCTCAAGGAGATGTTGACAATAGCACTGATACTAAAGGTCCCTGACATGGACACAGACTTCACGGTATGCACTGACGCATCCAAGGAAGGATTAAGAAGAGTCTTGATGCAAGATGGTTGAGTGATCTCTTATATCTCGAGGAAACTAATAAGGCATGAGGAGAACTATGCGATGAACGATTTGGAGTTGTTAGCCATTGTTTATGCCTTGAAGGTTTGGATACACTACCTTGTTGGATGAAATTTTAAACTAAATACGAACCACTGTGGACTACAACACATCTTTACGCAAAGCGATCTGAACGCGCAACAACGACGTTGGTCGAAACTTCTTAGTGAGTACAATTTTTAGATTTCTTACATAAAAGGAACAGTGAATCGAGTAGTAGATGCATTGATTCGGAGACTGCACATCTTTTCATTACCACCTCTCCAGATGAATCTACATGAAAGGATTCTAAATTTATAGCATGACGATGACTGGTACAAAGAGGTCGAGGATTTTATCCGACAAAACAAAATGATGGTACTGAGATTTGAAGGATTTACATTTGTCGACGATGGATTATTAAGGTTTAAAAATCATATTTATGTAGCACGGAACGATGCATTGAGGAGTTTGATCCGAAACGAGGCTCATAGAGAAATGTACATGGCCCAACCAAGAGTCACAAAGATGAGGGAAGTCCTTAAACCCTTATTCTTATGGAAGGGAACGAAAGCAGACATAGTTAACTATGTGGCCCAATGTCTAGAATGTCAGGAGGTAAAGGTTGAACATAGTCATCCAGCAGTATTGCTACAGCCACATGCTATTCCAGAATCGAAATGGGAGGTCATTTCGATGGATTTCATTGTTGGATTTCCACTGACAGTAATGAGACATGACTCAATTTTTGTAGTAGTCGACACTCTGACGAAGACTGCTCATTTTATTCCTGTGCGTATGACATATTAGTCGCCTGACATAGCTAGAGTTTTCATCAGTGATATTGTGAGGTTGCATGTCGTGCCTAAGAGGATTATATTTGATTGAGGATTGGTGTTTCATGGAAAATTTTGGACTAGTTTCCAAGAGGCCTTGGGAACCCAACTTAACTTCAGTATTTTGTATCACCTGGAGAATGACGAGAAGACCAAAAGAACGAACCAGACCTTAGAGGAAATGTTGTGCATGTACGTGATGGAACAACAAAAGAATTGGGAAGAATTCTTGTCACTGGTAGAATTCGCTTATAACAATAGTTACCAAAGAACCATTAAGATGGCGCCTTTTGATTTTATTTACAAGAGACCATGTCAGATGCCTCTGAGTTGGGATCGGCTTGAAGATAGGGTTGTGGTGGGACCAGAAGCGATCCAAGAAATGGAATATCAAATGAAAACAATAAGAAAATGGATTAAAGAAGTGCAGGATTAGAAGAATAGTTATGTCGACCGTAATTACAAAGTTGGCAATCAAATCTTCTTGTGGGTAAACCTGCATAAGGGTTCGATCAAGTTTGGGAAGGGAGATAAAATATCTCCTAGGTTTGTGGGACCTTTCGATATTGTGGAGAGGAAGGGGCTCGTGGCCTATCGACTAGCCTTGCCTGATTATTTGAGGTGTATGCATGATGTTTTTCACGTATCTATTTTGAAACATTATATTAGTGATCCTACACATGTTATTTACTTGAGTTCCTTGCAGGTATCAGATGAGGGGGTGCTCACATTTGAGCCGATACACATCTTGGATCATCACATTTTATTTCTATGGTTTCGAACAGTAGATCAGGTCAAGGTCTAGTGGGACAACTATAGTCTGAACTCAGTGACCTGGGAGGACGCATATGATATGCACCAATAGTTTCCATTTTTGTTTGACAGATAGACTTATGTTACTGTGATACACACTATTTTGGCACTTATATACTATGAAATTTTGGGATGAAGTTTAGACAAAGAGGGGGTGTATGTAACATCCTTCTCTTACACGCACTGAGTGAACTTATTCTTTAAAGACACTTGCTTGCAAGTGATCTAGATTATTATACTATTGAGCATTTGATTATGATTATCAGGTGTTATGGATTGATGGCTTATTATTTTGTTGTATTGACATAAACATGTGTTATTGACTCGGTTTTCTTGAGTGTGTAAGATTTTGTACCTCGAGGATGTAGAGGCATCAATGAAACCCCTTGGAATCTGGATCAAGTTAGGGAGTGGACTATTGGGGGATTGATTATTGTATATATGACATTTTTGCATCTGATTAGATGATATGAGTATGGATACTATATCTGACATGATTCATTAATGATGTAGGCTGATGATAGCTTGCCAACCAGACTCACATGTGGAGTAGAGGGGTCACACACGATAACTAGAGACATTGAGGGAGAGGTGTTGACACAGACCCCCTACCCCAAGGGGTTCGGCTGACCTCCCGGACAAGGATCTCCTATTCTCCTTGTGTTTAAGTGACCCTCAGGTCCCTACTGGAACCCATGCAACAAATAATCCACGGGCCTTCAATAAAACCCCGCATAGACGAAGAGGTGCTAGGCACCTGTCCTCTCCCAATACAACCGCACGATATGACCGCGGGCCCAAATCTATCAACACTTTGTACTTCATAGTTTTAGGGATGTTGAGGTGAAGCGACTCAACACCTCCACCTTTGAAACTCCAAAACTTGATTAGGACCTAGCAAAGGCTAGCCCCCCCCGCCCCCCCCCTTCAACTAAATTGACTTGAACCTTCACTGAGAACTGGGTCCCAACCTTTAAATTTCTCCTAGGATTTTGCAATTCATGAAATATGCGAATAGTGCTTCCCATTTCCTTTCAAAACCCCAACTCCCGAAAGTCGGTGACCCAGATCCAACGATTCAGATCTTCCAGAAAATGATAACCTTGGTTGTTTGTCGGCGTTCTCCTTTT